>CABFWB010001426.1:135158-148790 GCA_902151455.1 Timema bartmani
TTGGGGGGGGGGGAGTAATTATGTGCATGAGCTGGCTGGCGGTTTCGATCAAATTTTGGCGGTTCATCAACTTTCTGAGCTTTTAAGAGGACTATTTTTGGAGTGCACTTCTTGAACTAAACATTATATCACCACTGACTTATTAATTAGGTAACTAAACATATACCAGTTTGATTTATCCTTCAGACTTAACTATAACGTCTATACCCACTTCGGTGGCCGCATGGTCTAATACGCTTGCTGGTAACGGTAAGATCGTGGTTTGATGCCAGTCGGGTGTACTGAGGCTATTTCCTAAGTAGTTTCCTACTCTTTCTCAGTAATTGCGGGTATACATCTTCTAAATTCAACCTTCCTCATCCATAGCCCATTAGCGTAGTTAGTGCATAAGCGTGTAACCCGAATGGTTAGTAAAACGCGGTACTAATTAAATTATAGCTCCTATATATTATTTGCCAATTTGGATAGCAACCAGTATGAAAGTTTTAAACGTATGTATCCGTACCCCACGGAATCGAACCAGGATCCTGCAGACTTGCGGTAAATCACTTGAATCACCTAGCCACGCGTCATGGTTAAGTAGTTAACGTTATTTTTCGCACATATACAGGACCCTGGTTCGATTTCGGATGGTGGTGGATTTGATCTTGTGAACGTCCTGGTGTTTAATAACTTTCTCGTTGGATAGCGCTGTTGTACCAACTGTTTATCCTGAAAAGTAGCAAGCTTAAATCATAATTTTTATTGGAAGTCTACTTTTTACTACAAACATTGGTTGAAAGTCACCAAATTTTGGCATTCTAGAAATATGTCCTATTTGAGTTATTAATTATAAAGTTCATCTAAAAATGTATAAAAAGCTTCCAATAATACTTCCTTATGGATTACTTTTTATTTACACTATTAGTTAAACGGGCTAAGAATATAAATGCATATGTATTAATTTTTTTCCCGCTATTGTGGTAACACGAGTTTCCAATTTTCAAATAATGGGCTTCCTAGGAAAATCAATCTGTACCTTACTTTGTTCCGCTATGGTATAGCCTATAAGGCCTTTCAGGGCAAACGAAGGGCATTCTTGGTGTAGGCCTACAAGTTAAGAGCCCCTGGATTGCACCTAACTTAAGTAGGTTCGTTGAAAACAATGGAATTATTGATAACATTTAAACCATTTTACCATATTTGAAAAATTAAAACAGCATTTAAAAATAACCACTTTTGAAATTTTAACAAACAGTCACTGAAAATGATTTCATGGTATCAACGGAAGAATGCAGAAAACATCACTTCATTACGTTTTCTGGTTCGAGCGTTATCTTGTAGAGTTTAATTTTCTTCACATGGTGATATCAACAGTTCTTGAATATTTGTCATGAACTTGGCGGGATTATATGAGAAACTTTTAAAGGAAAATAAGCTGTTGTCATTAAATTTCAGAACAGCCTTGGCAGATACTCAACAACCGTTGAGAATACCACTTACTTACTCTATGGCACTACGAACTCTAAAGCTCATTGCCGTACTTTCAAAATTATACCACCTATCCCTCTCTTGAGCTAGTTCTATCCAGTCCACCTCACTACTCCCTATCTCTTTCAGGTCCATTCTAGTGCTATCCTCCCATCTGTATCTAGGTCTTCCCATTGGGTTCGCCTTGAACCCCGAGAACAGTCCCAGATTATCCCATTCGCCCTGCATGTCCTGCCCACTGTAATATACGGGACTTGATCATCCTAACAATGCCTTGTGATGAGTACAGGGTATATAACTCATAATTATGACACCTCCTTCACTCCCCAGTTACCTCATCCCTTTTTTGGAGCAAGTATCACTTTGTTTTCGAACACCCTTTTTTTTTCGCCATGTAAGGTAAGAGACCACGTTTCACACCCATAGATAAATAACAACCGGTAAAATTATGGCTTTGTATATTCTGAGTTTTACATTCCTTGACAGCAGGCGAGATGTCAACAACTTACTGACCGATCACCACTTGAAGAAAATTAAACTCTATGTTTTTACTGGAGAACTATTTGATTTATTTTGACCAAAAAAGTGTGTTGCTATAAAAATTACTGTCTACCTCTGAAGTGGATCCCACATGTTACAGTACACCTGTGTATATATAAATTTATATTTTTTAAAATTGGGCATTATATCCCTAGCTACCATTATTAGTAATTAAATATATTTTCACCTTGAAACAAGAGATTTAAAAGCTTTTATCTCCCCACGTCTTACTACCCATCTGGGCTATCCAAGTTTACATTAATTGGCTATGGCTAAGAAAGGAATAATTTAGTGTAAATGTATCCGCATTTGTGAAGAGAGAGAGAGAAAGGGGGTGAGAAATAATTTAGGAGCTAGCCCTTCTCAGCACACTCGGCTGGGATTCAAACTCAGATCTCCCCATCAACAACAAACCAGTCTAGATGAGCTCAATTTTTGGTACGTGTGGGCTTCAAAAGAGATTAAAGGACCAAAATAATACATATAGATAAAAAGTGGAAAGGAGGGCAGAGGAATATAAATAAATACAGTCCCATTTTCATAGGAAGGGGGCGGGGGGTCCTTTAGAAAATACGAACTTTTTTTTGCGATCAATATTGGTAACAGTTTAAAATATTTTTATCATGATTTCTATTAGACCTACATAAAAATGACCTATAAATGAGCTAAAAATTCCACAAATGACTTCAAATTTTAAAATATTAACTAAGAGCCGTAATAAATGCACACGACTAAATTAAACATGAAATTTTACAGATGTAAACTAAAAAATATTTTGGCCTTAAACATATTATGAACTCTTGCATTCTGCCTTAGGATTAATCAAAGATTTAAAAAAAACTCAATAATTCCTACAATCACCTAAAAATGACTTTTAAAGGACGCAAACCAATAAAATGTTACCTAAAATTCCAAAACGACAAAAATTGACCCACAAAATCTACATTTCTACAACCAGGGGATCATGAACAGAGATTATGTATTTATGAATATTGTACGTAATGAACCAAAACGATGGTGGCATTATCAAAATCGGGGCACTGATTATTATTATTTTATAGTTTTTGACATTATGTATCAAAATTGATAGCTAAATATCACACGATTTGACGTATTAATACTTGAAAGATGATCTAGTGACTTTTGAAACCGTCAGATAAGGTCCTACCTATGAAACTTTGTACCGTGCAGTACATTCCTGTTTTAAAAAATGTGTGAAAATAAATAAATGGAAACAGTTGGTAGTGGTTACATGTGGCGGTATATTTGTTTCTCTATGTCAAGACTGTAATTCCCCTCTCCGCCGCCACAACGCGGCGCTCAGTTTGTGTGCCGTCGGGTTGGCAGCAGTGCGCAGTGAGTGGGTTGGTTCTAGTCGAGCCGTGTGCGCGCCGCGTCCAGTCCTGGCGTCATACATCTAGCGTCGCTATAGTGCCGGCGTCATTATTATTATCATCATCATAACAATTACTGTGGCGTCACAAAGGGGGAAAAAATAATGTAGAGGGTCGGTGGATACGTTTGCAAACAAGATGTTTGGCAATTCTTCACGGCTTGTTTCATGTGCGGATTGATAGCTCAGTGATTCGAAATGATCGATGTATATGTATATTATATTTTAGTGATCGTCCCTATCATCATATAATTTACCGATAACAGCTTCCGTAGTGGTAATTGTGTTTCTTATGACTTGTTTATCTATTTTGCCAAATTTTAGTTTATTTTGGTGACCTGGCGGTCTAGGGGTAAGGTGTCAGACTTCTGTACTGGGTGTCCGGGGCTCAATCCTCGGTCCCGGCACAGATTTATCTGATTGCCAAACCCTTCCTTCACCTCTGACAAGACGTGTATTAATCACAACTTGTGAATGTGTGGAATTCCAGGCCTCCACCGTGGTTCGGATTCCACGTTAAACTGTAGGTCCTCCATTTCATCTCACAATCAATCATCTTACCATTACACATTAGCGTATGTGCGTACAACCCGAATGGGTAGTAAGACGCGGTGCTAATAACAGTAATAGTATTAGTTTATTTTGTATGTCATTACTCAACCGAAAAGGCTTCGCTGTCATACTATATTTAGCATTTTTAAACAAACACGTTTAATTTAAAAGTTAGTTTATGTTTTTTTTTGCACCACGTCTTACTAAATGTTCAGGTTACACGCATATTTACTAATTACAGTAATGTGTTAGGGATGAGTAAGCTTGAATTTTAGAGAAATTGTACCCAAATTTGCGTGAAGAGAGTTTTTTGGGTTTAAAAAAAATCTCAGTACATCCCACCGGGATTAGAACCCCGATCTCCCTGTCATCAGCAGTATAGTCTATAGTGAGAGTGTCGCCTTACGCTATGTGCCCACCAACATATTTTGGAAGTAGTTCATACCTTGACCGATTTCATTATGGTGTTGTTCATACTATAGGACCATAGTGTATTCCGTCCAAGTGAGACAGTACAGTTTTCTTAAATATCTAGAATTTGATTCATTTCACATAACTCTGAGCTACCCCCGAGCAAATTGTTTTGTGCATTCAATTTTTCCCCCCTACTACGCGTCTTACTACCCTTCTGGGCTGTTCTCATTATATTGCAATGATACCTAATGCCCCATTACGGTTGTTATACTTAATAAAATATATTTTTCTTCCAGTAATAAATACACTCATTTTGAAACTTTTGTTTTAGTTTATTTTACTTTTATTTCTATGTATTAAATAGATTCTTAGTAATCTTTGACCAAATTATTTCACAACACAAAGCCTAACTACTTTTTAAATGTGTTAATCCTTACTTACGCCTTAAATATTATAGAAATCTAGATATTATAGATAAAATTCGTTTAAAACTATTAGACGGGCGTGTGATATTGATTAAGTCCATGCTAACTTCTTTACTCACTGAACTCACTAAATAATTGTATTATAATATTAAAATTGTATGTGTCATAAACTAATTAGTGGGTACTGTGATAATTTACCTTTGCCGTAGTCTAGGATGTTGTTTGTAACTCTGAACACCAGAAATACATTAGTTCGAACACTGGTCAGAATGGATTTATTCTTCACGCAGGTGAAGAGGGGGGGACGGCAGTCCAAGGTATTTTTAAAAGTAATTCCCCCTAGCGTTGGTCCCAGACGCTACTAAGTCCATGCTTCAAAATCCTGTATTAATATTAACACACGCACTTATTTTACCAATTAATTTATACCCAAACTATTTTAAGACTTCACAGTAGTAATTTTAACCCTTATTTCACGTTGTTTTACGCCATATTCCATTGCATTGTGTGTAGTGTTTTACACAGAATCACCAGTTGCCGCGTGATCTAAGCCAAGGGTTAATCTCGCGGCAATTTTCAATCAATAGTGTAAAAAAAAAAGCTTTAAAAGTCAACATTTGAATCTTTTAGACTCGCAAATAAATATCAAGTACTTTCAAATAATATTTGAGTGTGATCTAAATTACCTTTATAGGTCATAATCGGTAATATTATAAGACATTTAAAAATTATAGTATGAAAATGTACTTTTGGTGTATTCTATATTTTTTCTACATAGGTGGCGACAAAAAATATTTGAGGAAGGATTGAGATTAGGAATAAATACAAGATGATGATGATGATGATTATTATTATTATTATTATTATTATTATTATTATTATTATTATTATTATTATTATTAGGTGTCCTTTCTTTCGACAGGTCCATCTCTTTTGTCAGTGAACTTAGACTGTCAATTGTCAATGCGACCTGTCCTCTGCCCCCTCCTTCAGCTCCCAGAATTTTCTCATTGCCTTCAAGTCATCCAATATTTGAGTCCTCCTTCTTCCTAAGCTCCTCTTTCCCTCAACCTTTCCTTCTATGACGTCGTGCAGAAGACAGTTCCTCCTGAAGATGTGTCCAATCCAATTTCCTTTGTACCGAAGAATCACACCACAAATGGTTCGCTTCTCACCCACTCTTCTTAGAACCTCTTCATTCGTCTCCCTGTCTGACCATCCGATCTTCTCAAACAAAGCTTTCCAAGTATTTATTCTCAATTTTCCTGAGAGTACAAGTTTCTTCTCCATGCAGCGCGATATTCCAAATGTAGCATTTCATCAGTTTCTTCCTCAGTTCCAAACTCAACTTGCTGGTCAGCAGTAAAATATTAGATGTACAGACAAAAAAAAGTAAAAGTAGAATGGAGAAATGATGGATGACCACTGGATTATTCATAAGCTTATAAGTCGATTTAGGCCTAAAAAGGTTTCAAGCTCGCAATTGAATATATTACCTATGTGGGGTAAAAGAGGTGGTCTCATATCTCAGCTAAGAGAACTAGGTTTTCTGAATGCGAGTTACATTCCAAGAGATTGAGTTGTATGCCCTCTTATGGGCTTCGACGGTACCAGTTTGGGAACATCCACTAATTCTTTAGTTTAGGTCACTGTTTCCCAAACTTTTTTGAACATAATATTTTCCTGGCCTGGTGACCTAAGGTTTCATTACATGTAGTTTCAATGGCCTATTATTTTTATATTAGCTAACTTAACTAACCTAATTGAATTAATTTAAATGACAAGATCAGAATTAATTTCAATAAATTTTAATCAGACAAAATGTAACACACATTGTTTAACTAAAGTATCACTTTGTTACAATGTTCGGTAAGTGACAAAAAAAACTATTCCAGTGGCTACTTTAATTCTCTTTCGTTATTGGGGTAAGTTCTTTTGAGTTTTTATTGTTTATTGATAAGAGTTAAAAGATAAATTGAATCAATTTCAGTAACTTTTTAATCCTACAGTTAGAAAATCATACAATATTATCTCGTGGAAATGTGACTTCATTGAAAAAATTAGTATGTGACAAAAACAGATTTTCAGTGACAGCCGTGATGCTGCTTCATTTTGTAGATGAGTTCTTCAAGTTTGAGTGTTATGTTGATGTATAGAGGGCAACGCAAATAATTCTGAGGATCTTGATCGTTACATGACCTAAAAATCCTTGTTCACAAAGGTTGGGATATATTGTCAGGAGAGAGAAAAGAGCCTTTTAAACTGCCCGAGTGGGAATGAGCTTGTCCTTGAGCTGGGTCCAAAATTCCGAGTACAGGACGGTCTCAAAACGTTGTTTCAACACTGTTACTATTGTCAGTATTGCAATAATTGTTCATAATACGCCAGTTTGGTGAAGTTTTTATAATTTTAATATATTTGACAATTTGTACACACCTTCCTGTGAACCTCAGAAACATCCTTGTGAGCATCATTTTTGTCGTGACCCTGGGTTGGGAATCCCTGGTTTAGTTCACAGCAGTTTCTGGTCAAATTGCCTATGTGCCAGGGGCACCACTGTCATATTCGTACTCTTATTTATACAACTTCATATTTGAGGCCACCACAAGATCATCTTGGTCCTACCTAGTTCCCTAAAAAACTAGAATATTCATATGACCTGTTGATAACACAGCTATGTTTTTTCTCCCCCATTCCCCCTCAGGGTCTATTTCATCCTTGCTACTCTCTAAATCCTTTCCTCTAAGATTAAGTTGTCAGTGACCTTGGTGTGTAATGTATTAGTTAAAGATATGTTACCCCCTGTCTACGTGTTCTAGTGGTCAGATATCCTGGCTACATATCCATAGGACCCGGGTTCGATCCCCGGCTCTTTCAGAGTTTTTCTGTGAAGCAGTGGGTCTGAAACGGGGTCATACTCAGCCTCGTGAGGCCAAATGAGGAGCTACTTGAATAAATAGGTAGCGGCTTCGGTCTCGGAAACTGATATTTATGGCTGCATGTTTTTTTTTTGTGCCCGCCATATGACACCCTCTATCCGAAAATGTTGGTACTACCATTGCAAATGGCGGCGACCGCTTGGTCGGTATAGCTTGATCGTGGGCTCACGCCATGTTTTTTTTACACCCGGTATATTGGGGGCAAGTATCGTTTTAGCTACATTTATTTATAATTGAATTTTTTTAATTTTAGCACCGCGTCTTACTACCCGTTCGGGTTATACGCTTAAGTACTAATTACACTAATGGATTAGGAATTGGGAAGGTTGAATTTAGAGAAAGTGAACCCGCATTTGCGTGGAGGGAGAGTGGAAAACCATTTAGGGAAAAAAAACCTCAGTTCACCCGACCGAGATTCGAACCTCGATCTCCCCGTCCTTGGTGGCCTAGCTCAACGCGACTGGCGCGTTAACTAACTACGAGGTGGGTCATTTATTTATAAAAATGATTTAAATATGACTACTTCAGAAAGTGCTATTTTAATTTTGTAGCACTCCTACTCGGAGGTCATATGGTCTAACGTGTCTCTCATGTTATACTAAATTACCATTGGCTTGGAGATCATACTTCGAATCTCAGTCCAGTGCACTGGGTATGTTTTTTCTTGAATGGTTTTCCACTCTCCTTCCACGCAAAGGTATGTAAGTTTACTCTAAAACTCTGGCTTCCTAGTTACTATTCAGTTAGAATAATTAGAGCGTGTAAACCGAACGGGTACTAAGACACGACAGGGGGAAATAAAGCGTAAATGCAATAATTCTGGTTCAATTTTGAGCACTAGGTCATTTTAATCCAAATTTCTACTTGGGAAATTAAATTTCCCTAACCCCGAACATCTATTAATAACGAAGGATTTTAACTTTATAGAAAGCTGCATTGATAACGGAGTTACATCATACTCGTTCATCATTTTGTTTACTTAATCAATATTTACTCCCACCATAAAAAAATATGTTTAGAACTTTATAATACCTTTGATATATTTCAATACTTTCAAAACTAGACGTACAAGTTTGACAACCATCTCCAAATAATTAATACGATATATA
This sequence comes from Timema bartmani, assembly GCA_902151455.1. Classification (NCBI taxonomy): domain Eukaryota; kingdom Metazoa; phylum Arthropoda; class Insecta; order Phasmatodea; family Timematidae; genus Timema; species Timema bartmani. The sequence continues at coordinate 144,001 of CABFWB010001426.1, forward strand.
CTATTCTACGTAGAATTAGATTATTTTGAATGTATTTTTCACAAAAGAAAATACAAACTCTAAGGGGGAGATTTGTTTTTTGATCAAAATACGCTGGAGATCAAATTGCGGGCTGACATAAAGTCATATATTATTTTAATGCTTTATGTTAATTATTATGAATAAAGTAAGAGCGTGAATTAAATGTGAACTGAATTATTGACCAAATGAAGCTAGGTTTTGTTTTAACTTGAGCATTTGGTGTATTTCTGTACATTCTTTTGTTACACGGTTACTGTCAAATGCGTGGACCAATTTAACCGAAATTGGGCAGGGATATTCTTTGAACTTAGGCCGAAAGATTTACTTAGATATTTTTCAATCTGGCTACCCATTTTAATATGGCGGTCACTCAAAAGGTTTTTCGTTTAGTAGCTCATCTCAAGAGATTTGAATTTATAATTCTTAGAAATCTATCTAGTACTTAGGGCTTCTTTTTTTTGAACAGTGTTTCACTACTCATTCGGTTTATACGCATATATTATTTACTCTGGTAGAATATGGGGGAGAAAGCTAGGTCTATAGAGGAAATATACCCGCACTTACACGGAGGCAGAGTGGAAAACCATTTAGGAAAAAAACTCCCTCAATCTACCCTACCGGGATATGAACCACGATCTCCCCATCACTAGTAATCCAGTCTTACACGAAATTGATGATGAAAATTAGTGGAAGTTATAATATTTATAAACATTTATTTTTGTTCAAAATCGTTCCCTTGAATTTAGCCGTGGCAATATTTAACTGACCCGCCTCGGTGGCGTAATTAGCTAACGCGCTAGTCGTGTTGAGCTCGACTGCCGAGGACGGGGAGATCGAGGTTCGAATCTCAGTCGGGTGAACTGGGGGTGGTTTTCCCTAAATGGTTTTCCACTCTCCCTCCACGCAAATGCGGGTTCTATATTCAACCTTCCCAATTCCTAACCCATTAGCGTAATTAGAATTTGAGCGTATAGCCCGAACGGGTAGTAAGACGTGGTGCTAATTAAAAAAAATAACTGACCCGCATCGGTGGCCACGTGGCCTAAGGCGTCACTCTCACAATAGACTTGACTGCCGATGACTGGGATATCAGGTTCGAATCCCGGTTAGGTGTACTGAGGGTGGTTTTCCCTAAATTGTTTTCCACTCTCCTTCCACACAAATGCGGCAACACTTCCTCTATAAAACCTTCCTAATCCCTAACACATTAATTTAATTAGTACGCATGAGTACAACCCGAAAGGGTAGTAAGATGCGCTGCTAAAAAAAGTGTAATTCACATTTGATACTGTTGGCATTACCAACACGTCACTCGTGTGTGTGTGTGTGTGTGTGTGTGTGTGTGTGTGTGTGTGTGTGCGCGCCTCAAACGTCCAGGCTTGAAACTAATGCGATCGATGAAGCATCGCCTTATATAATGGACATGGTATCGACAATACGGAGAACCTATACATATGTCAGCGAGGGGAAATATCGGGAAAATAGTCCTTAACAACATATGGCCATGGAAATCCACTGAGGGCATCGCTGGAGCTAGTGTTAAATATCATATTTACCATGAATTTTCCTCAAAATAGATTTACTTTATTTTTTATGGTCCTAAGATTTTTATGTAGTGCATTCATTTTGTTACTGTCTCAGCTATTTTTAGATTGCGTAAGAAGGAGGAATTTAGGCCCACTTTCCTCGAGGTGGGCGTGTAGGAAACGCGCGTTAGGGCCATTGTTTTCGCAGTTTTTATAGCAAAACTTTTTATTTGTCCAAATAAATGAAATATTGCTTTAGTGCAAATACAGAGTTTAATTTTCTTTACATGGTAAGCTCCACATTTCTTTAATATTTGACAAGGTTGACCTTGAATTTAATGACTTTTTTTTCTCTTCGCTATGCTCATGGAAGATATTAAATAACTGTTGATGTACCCACCTCGGTGGCGTAGATAGCTAACGCGCTAGTTTCGTTTTGAGCTAAACTGCCGAGGACGGGAAGATCAAGGTTTGTAGGTGTCAGACTCGCGATATACTAGATTTCCTGTGACAGAAAGTTTGAGGCTCGAATCTCAGCTAGGCGCATTGGGGTTGGGGGGGGGGGGGTTTTGCAGGGGGTTTTCCCTGGCTTTCGATTTGTATACCGGCCCACCCCCGAGGGGGGCCATTTCTTTTCAAAACTNTTGGCTATCCCTTCTCCATGCTAATTTGGGTACAGTTACTCTGAATCTCAATCCCTATTCCGGCTTAGAATAAACCACATTGCTATTGAATCATTTTGAGTAAAACTGTATTTGACTTAGTGAGACAGAACGCTTGTAATATTTGACTACTAGGTTTTTCAAAAAATAAAATAGTTGTATTTTTTAACTCATGACATGCATATATTATTTTTGTGAATTATTTTCATATTTTTGGTCTGGAGTTTTTTTAAACACGTTTGAAATGTTTTGGTCATAAACTAAATGCTTGTCAAATTATATCGAAATTCACAAGGCCCTATATATTATATACAACTATAAGTACATTTCAATAATTACCAAAATGTTAACAGTAACCTAGCTATTGTTAATCGAGCTATTAGCTAGTAAACACCGAATCCATTGCATTTTTTTTTTCAAACCGCAAAACTACTATATTTTTTCTCGTCGGGATCAAAACCAAAGTCAACAACACCCTCACTCGTATAACCTGGACAGGTAGTAAGAGCAGTGCTAAAAAAAAACCTTCTACACTCTTGATTAAAGTTTTGGGCATGTGAAGATTGTTGTTTACGATTTTGTTTCAGAAAAAGCTTAAAATCTTGACCACATTTTCCACAGTTTATTTGCAAAAAGTGATGTTATTAAATAGCAACCTTGCACACTTATTTGAACGGTTATTGCTCACTGCCCTATTTCTTTATTGAAATTGTGACGGGAGATGTTAAGGGGTATAATTTCGACAAAATTAATAGTTTTCACATATGAATATCAAATTATTAAAAATTATTAAGCACTAAACCCTCCTTAAATTAATTTTTCATTAAAAACAAGTATGCACTCTTATTTTTAATTTAAGAATAATTCCAAACTTGCTTGATCACCCTTAGGGATTGAAGCATTATAATTCTGCATGTTAAAGTTGGCATCTCTACCCATGTGAATATTAGTGAAAGCCCACACACATTATGCCAAGTGTTATCCGGCAAAATATTATTTAAACTAAGCACGCGTTTATTTTCATTCATTTATGGGTCTTGAGAGATTGTTTGTGAAATTATTTTTTTAGAAGGCGCTCACTAACTGCCTAAAGTTTTGTTTGTTTGGATTTTATTTTGTTGTAACACGAAAACAGAGTTTACATGTAAAACATTTTAACAGAGAGAATACATATAACGAGCACCAGCCCCCGAGGGGCTCTCGATCGTTGATCGACACTGAACATATAATAACATTAAACAAGAAAACATGTGGCGCCCTGACGGGCTGATAGTAAGTTAGCAACAGATTCATGGGTGGGAAAACAATTAAAAACTCGCCCTGTCGCCTGTATGGGGTCGACAGGGACCTTAAAAACATATAATTGTACAAATGAATGGAAGGGAACAGAAAACATAGATGAATAAGGAACCGGATTAACTACCTAAAGATTCTCACCGAAACTACCAGAACGCCCGATAAGCATGTTCCTAAAGGACTGAGGTGGAGTTGGCAAATGTCGCCCTTATAGACAGAAGTAATTGTAGGGAGGTCAAACGCCCGCCAAGTATGTTCCATAAGGACTAAAGCCCTTATCATTCTGTTTGGTAAAGTTGGCAAATCTGACCTTTGTGAACCTCGATATTGGGGGAGCGATGCCTCAGGGGCGACAATGCGACAGCGTCGCGTTGTTATTGTCGTCGGCGAGTCTTCGACGACGGTGGCGCGGTGCCGTGGCGGGTTGTGGTGATGCTGCTGGTGGCGACGATGAGCGGGACCTACACTAACAGCCACCGGGACGGACTTCGACTCCGGCTAAGCGACCCCACTCTTGGTACCTCGCTACTCTCAGGGGGTTCCCTTGGTTCTGAAGACAGCGAGGAGGAAGGAGTGGAGGGAAGCAGGGGGGGAGGAGGGGGTGTGGCCAACTGGACTTGGACCCACCGTACAGTGCCGGTGAGTGGTTTGTTTGTTGTTTGTTCTAGTATCTCTTTAAGGATGATCAAAAACTAAAATGATTCTTTTTATATACACATTTAAAACTTTAAAAAAATACATTCTATAACCGATGTACCTATGGATAGACAGAAGTACAAGGCAAGTATGATAATACACAAAATAAAACTTTTAGCTTTGCCACAACTTATCTCAACCGGTGTAACTGAGTATCTATTTCCTTTGAATTTGTTTTACCCTTAAGAATACCTCGCACATTATTTTATTTCAATTATTTTATATCTCTAGGAACGATTTTTTAAGCTAATATTTTCTTTAGCACCACTTCAGGCTAAACGTTTATGTGCCAATTATACTTATTGTTTTAGGGATTAGGAAGGCTATATTTAGAGGATGTTTATCTACATTAACGTGGAGGGAGAGTGGGAAAACATTTTTGAAAACCACCTTCAGTACACCTGACCGAGACTCGAACCTCGATTTCCCCGTCATCGAAAGTCTAGTCTACTGTGAGAGTAGCGCTTCAGACCAAGGTGAATGGTTAGGAACAAATTTGGAAATGGACAATGCTCATTAGTATAATTTAACACCCCATATTAAACTATCTTGACATAACTATAATATGGGTCCTGGCACAGATTTATCT
>CABFWB010001427.1:0-24013 GCA_902151455.1 Timema bartmani
TATGAATGGTTGATCCTTCCCAGGGTGTTGCAGAACGCCCCCTCCCCCAGGACTCGGGTCAAGAAGGGCATTGTTGTTTTTGTTTTAATAGTCCAAGAATGCAGAGGTATGATAGGCACTCCAACTGTAGGGGACAGGTTTAGCTTTAATTTTGTAAGAGAATAAGGTGGAAAGTGGTTTCATTAATGAATATAAGACAATTAATGTGATAATTGTTCAAAATAAAATAATTTACTGGTAGATTGCATAAATACCTGGCGCCCGAACCTAGTTTTAAATACTCTGGTAGTGATAGGCTAATTCGTATAGTAAGCCAATAATTGAACGAAGATACGAACAATTAGTAGTGTCATGAAATCGTGCTGGAACTAAAACCTTAAACAATTACCTGCACTATTACAAATTAGCATGTAAGTGTTTGATGTCAAGTCGGCAGTTGAAACAAACGGATACTAATAAAGTCGACAAGTTATTAATGCGGTAATTAAAGAAAACATTTGCTTGAAATATTAGTTAAAAGAGCGCTACACAAATGCTATAAAGTAAATGGAGTTTATAATAGTTGTAGAACGCACTCCAGGTGTGACAAACTACCACCATAAATTTCTTTTGGGGGAATAAAAATGATCTAAAACACATTTATCCGTTAAAATAACTTTAAACTCTCGTCTAAACACACTTCTACCTATTTTATGAAATTATATATTTAAAGATTGTAAACTTAATAATATGGACACCAACTATTTTGAACCAACAATCGAAATCCTAAATCAAAAATATTCTTAACAAATTTAAATGTTTTTTTTCAATCGTGGGAAAGGAGAGAAGTAAACAAATTACCGCCAATACACCTGATTGTTATTTGAACCTTGACCTCCTCGTCACTGACAAACCAGATCAAACAAGCTTGACGTATAGTCCGCGAGCCCACTGATGCGGGTAATAGTTTCGTAATAGTTTCCCCTTCTCACTCAGCTACTGGGACGAGAAAAATAAGCTATAGCTGTATTCTGCAGGGAAGAACGCAATAAAAGCACATTTTTTTGCAGTTGATATTTAAAACATTTTATTATATTATTATTGTTATTTTATAGGTATTTGTATTAGATAATAAAAGTGAGGACTGAGGATCACATCGTTTGACGTATGACTACGTAAAAATAGGTAAAGTAAAGTTTCTGGCGGTCAGATAAGGCTCTTCCTGTGAATATTGGACTGTATAAATGTGTACATCAATTCACGGTGTTCTTCTTTGGTCAGCCCTGACTTGTATTTTATACCTGTCACTGGACGACAATAGGCCGCTTTTCGTTGTGATTTTTATCAGCACACGTGACAATAGGTCACAAAAATTATTCAAGGTGTTTTCATGACGTGTTAACATTGAAAGGAAACAAACAAACAAACAAACCATAAATGATTGTCACGTTTTAGTTTGATTACAAACATTGTGTTTCAGGAGGTTGTCGGAAATTCGCATTTTTTTAAATAAAATAAAATAAAATAGTTTATTTTTGTAAAATAATATTAATACAAAGTTTGTTCATACGGTAGAACGACAAGAGAGGTTGACTAAATGTCTAAAGGGGTCAAAGTATTCTATTATGGAGTATTAGTTTATGGTGTTGTTAAATGATCAATAGGACTATAACCCTATCGGTGGAAACACGTTATAAATATCAAGCTCGTTTAGTTTGTTTTGACCTTGACGAACGGGTTGGAGTTCTAACCCTGGAAGTTTGTTTTTAGATACATTTTCTAAATCTTTTCCCTCGCTCCCTCACGTAAACGCGGGTACATTTACAATAAAACAATAACGTACTCATCCCTACCCCATTAGCGTAATTAATATATGCGTACAGCCCGGACGGGTAGTAAGATGATTGGAAAAATCCCCAAAGAGAGCATACAATTTGGTAAAGGAATTATATGTTTTTAAGTAAGAGTATTTTCTTAGGTTGTTAGTTTGTAAGCTGTGAATTGAGCCACTTATTTAAAAACTGTGTATCGAATATTTAAACTAAATCAAATAAAATTAACTAATTTAAGAACTGTATAGCTTCTCAATAAACGTGTCAAGACTTATTTTGTATACCAAATGTAAATAAAGCTATTTTTGAAGCACGGTAATACTCCACTACACTCTTGGAGAATAAATATAGTACCATCAGATTTGTTTCAAACATTTTTCAGATTTGTTTCAATCAGCCAATCATATCAAACGAAAATATATAAAATTATTAAATCTATTGATTAACTGTAGACAAATTATAAATACAAAAATATTTTACACAGAGTTAATACAAGACCAGAGCTAGCCTACATTTAACCTAAGGCATTCTTTTTTTTTCACTCGCAGTAGAAAGGAATTGATTGAACTTAAATCTGTGTCATGTAATATTGCGTGAGTGTTTAACAAGAACGCGAAATTTAAATACCGGTGATCGGGAAATATTAAACTGTAAACCGGGTAAAGGTTGGATGTGAAATCGGGACATTCAATCAAAACTGGTTTGACTCGTATACGATCCTGGGACAAGTGAGTAAACCGACATATCAGTTCTTTAGACTCCAAGCACATGTGTAAGAAATGAATTAATGTTACAGTCTTTAAATAACGGTAGTATATCCGCTATGAATGATTTTAACGAAAGGTGTCTAACTCAAACTATGTACTATACAACTAAAACCTAAATAACCCCGAATGCATAGGCGTCGTTATATTTTTAATTTTAGGGGTGTAACATATAAAAGAGCTAGCCTTATATATATTATTTGTTTGTTCACCACAATTATTGTGATATTTTATATAATTATTGAATTGGTTTCAAGTTTGTTATACTGTATTATAATAATTAAAAGGGACAATGTCTTATTTTAGAAAACAAAAGTTTTGGTGTTTTATTGTTTTTATTTTTAGTAGATAAACAGTTTTTTTGCTAGATACCTCACATGTTATATATTTTAATAAGAGCCCGACTATTGCATGATATGCATGATAATTCCCGACACGTGAAATTTAGAATATAGATTAATATGTCATAGACTCAACCTACACGTCTCCTCGTCAGGAAGGCAAGTGAAGAAATGCGTACCTTGAAGAGGTATATTTAGTGACATTTCCTTCTCGAAACTTCCCAAAAGAAAAAGAAGGTGTGGTCATCCAGGTGCGTTTCTGTTTACAAAACTGAGTTGGCTTTTCAAACAGAGACGTAAAAAGATGTCGCCATACCTTGCAACTTAACAACTTAACATAAATATATCTTACTACTCGCTCTCATTTATAATATCGTAATTTTAAATATAAATGTGAATAATAAATTACTGGGATGTATAATTCCATATCACTACATTGGGGACAAAACAAACCCATTTTCACTTTAAATCAGAAAATTAAAAATAAATGATTATGATTACAAACTTTACCTTTTGATTCTAATATTTTTTAAATTTTATATTTAAAAGGTAAAATTAGCTCATTTTCAACGACCTTTCAAGCGAAATATCGCATTCATAATTTAAAAACAATTGTATAAAACATTTATTTAGCCTTCCACACACAAATAAAGTCATTTCTAACAGGGTCACAACAAAATATACAATGATAATTGGACATTGTTTAAACGGTTTTGTTATTTCAGAGCTATCATGCAAATAAAAATAAATAGTACGGTGCACCACACAGACTTTCTCCCGCTTTTATCTTAAAATAGACATTTACTAAAAACTCGTAAGATTTGTGAAAATAATATACTTTGTTGTAGAAACACTACACCAAAGATCATAACTGAAATAATATTCACTGTTACTTACGCTATGGCATTAGGGATTAAGAAAACTGTTACAAAAAAATTGAGAAAATAGAAACATCTTTGTCCACCAAAGAGCATAAGACTCAAATTCATTTTCAAAGACCTGAATTAAGAAGTAAATAAAAAATTTCACCAGATATATAAAACGAATAATATGATAACGGAATTACTTATATAAGTCAGATAAATCAAAATACTTTATTAGTTCATGTATTGCTCCAAATGTGCAAACGCGGACTTTCAATTTTCTGAATAAAACAATTCACGGTTTCTTTTACGGTTTACGGTCAGGGCCAGGTTTAAACTTTTGGTCGAGCGGAATATGAATTACTTCAAATTTGGGTAATTTTCCTTTCACGAAGTTGTAAATTGACGTTATAGACTCTGATCTTTGTATTTATTTTATAATTAAATTTCGATAAGTTGTTAATGTAACGAAAAAACTAGTATTTGGGCTAACTGAAACGCTTTGATTAAATTTGAGTTTAGAGCTCTATTTATACCTATTTAAGTTTAATTCAACTTATCCAAGTAGAGTTAGAACTCACCCAGGGCCGGAGATTTATGATTAACCCAACCCCTGCACATAAGAAAATTTTCGAACTAAATAAGCTATTTCGAAGGTTTTTTTGAATAGTAATTGTGGACTTGGGTTTAACATTTTTAAAACTATATACATATACATATATATATATGAACTATTCTTGAAAGAATTGGTCAACGTACCCACTTTGGTGGTCGAATGGTCTAGAGCGCCACTCTCTCAATAGACTGGACTGCCAATGGCGGGGAGATTAGGGTTGAATTCTCGGTTGAATGTACTGAGAGTGGTTTTTTCCCCTAAATGGTTTTAAACTTTCTCCCCCCGCAAAAGCTGCTACACTTCCTCCAAATTCAAATTTTCCTATTCCTGCGTCTGTTAATAATTGCAATTAAAACCAAGCAATATATTGTTTTGTTATTGTTGCCTATAAGCCTCTCAGAATTTGTGTTAATTAAGTTCGATCTGATTATATTATTCAAGGTTTTTTTAACACGTGGTCCTTCAAAGGTACAAGAGTTCTTAGATAGCTCAATTACTCATTTAAAAGGACTTGAATCAATTCCGAACGTAGCCCAAAAGTTGTTTTAATATATCGTGTAGCTATGAGTTATACTTGCTATCTATCTATCTCTTTATATAATTTCATAAGTATTTTACTATTCAGTTGTAAATTGTGGGACCTGGGAAAGTTGTAGGAAGGAGGTTAATGGCTCATTCTACAGACACCAAGCTCAGGGGTAAAGCCTAAGTGCCCCTCATAACTTGCGATCAGTTGCATAAAAAAAAAGCTCATCTAAGCTCACCCTTATAGAAAACGTGAAGTCAAGGTCACACCTATCTACGCTTGGACTTGGGTCCAAGCCGTGGACGGTGAAATCAGCCCCTTTTCCTCTAAACTTGACCTTAATCTTCCCTAACACTTTAGCGTAATTAATACATGTACTACTTTTGTTTTTATATATATAAATAAGGTAATTTTTGTTTATATATAAGTTAATTTGTATATATATATAAGGTAATTTTTGTGTGTGTGTGTGTATATATATATATATATATAAGGTAATTTTTGTATATATATAAATAAGATAATTTTTTGTATTTATGTATATAAGGTGTAGACTACGCCAGTATAATTATGTGGGATGGTCGTTTGTTCCAGACAAATGTGGGGACGACGGTTCGTTACGTGTGAACGGAAAGGGGAAGAAGATGAGGAAACCACGCACCATCTACTCGAGCCTGCAACTCCAGCAGTTGAACCGGCGGTTCCAGAGGACCCAATACCTCGCGCTGCCCGAACGGGCTGAACTGGCGGCGAGTCTTGGACTAACGCAGACCCAGGTAGGAACACGTCTTCAGTCTCCTGAGACAAGACCCCTTGTATTCCTACACTTGCCTCTGATAACGATACTCCTATACGCCTGAAACACACTGGTGACACGTTCTGATGACAGTTTGACGAAATACAGTCCAATTTTCATAGCGAGGGCCTAATCTGACGGCAATAGAAGTTATTAGATTCACTCTAACGTGTTCGTACGTCAAGTAATTTGATCAGCAGTGGTACCTTTGGATACATATTATCAATACTTAAAAATAACACTAATAATAGTAAAACGCTATCAATGTTGTCCGTAAAAAAAGTCATATTTTCTAAAAGGCTTTTCCTATAAAAAATGGACTGTAACAGTTTCTTAAACCACTGGAATAATCGATCATAAATTCCCAAACGACAGAAACCAAGGGGGTTTATAACGTTACTGCAGTCCGGCAGTAGGAGAACAAAAAGGGGAGGAAGAAAATACCAACGAAAATACAATTTGTGTTGTCACCCCTTATTAAAATACATAATTTGATTCAAATAGATACATTCTACGCTTCTATACAAGTTAAATTTTGTTCACTGGACATTTTGGCATTGATGATCAACCAAATATGCAAATCTTTTTACTCTTTAAAGTGGAAAATTTCCACTTTTAAGCTACGATCATGGATAATAGTTTTGTGTTCATTCCAGTAAACCCCAAACTGGTGTAATACTTAAGGTTTTGTCAATATTCAACCTGAGGACAACATATAATTGTCACTATCTCTGCTACATAGTCAGTCTCCTTAAGATTCTGTGTAGCTTAGCTAAGAAGAATGTGTAATGAGTTTTCAAAATTTTTGATAGAGATGTCACGAATTTGCGATATTTTTATATACACTAAAATATCATGGAATCGTTAAGATATTTTAAAATATGATTAATTTTGCACTGCTCTCGAATTATCATAAGGACGCTTTGAACAGAAATATTTTAGATAGTGGCTTTTAAAAAAAAAGTGTTACATGGAATATTCGGTCACGTTGCTTGCTATCTGATACAGAAGAACGTCAAACCATGGCGCTCAAGTTCGATTTACTGCTTCTTAATTTTGGATAAATATCTGCTCTTTCTAGATCGACCTGATTTATTGTGAGCCACCCATTATTTCAAATTTAAGAATACCTTAAATTTCATGATTTATTTTACATCCATTACTATTCACAGTCTTTGGCCTGGGTCAGTTTATTATTCAAGTCATATATTTTCCACTACCGGTTTGCTAGGTCTGTCATAGCTTAATATGCCTTATAATCTAACTTAAGACTAGGACAGGAACAGCATCCAGTCCCCAGCTATTAATTCATCACTGTGAAAGGGTAAACCCACATTTCAACCAATTATAAATATTTCGGCCATGCCGTGAATCGAACCCGTGAACCCTTAGCTCAGTAGACAAACACGCTACCAGCCGAGCTAAGGTGGTGGATACCTTAAGTCGCCTAGTAGTTCAAATTGTTATAATAGTTTATTTATTCTAAAATTAAACCATTTGACAATTTAAATCAAACCTATTTCACCTGATAGGATAAATATTAATGAAAAAAATGATCAGGCCCATTATTTTCCCTTAATATTAATTGAGGATGTACAAATTAAGCTACTTAATTTCACTTCCAAAGTTTAAGAGAATAGTGAAAGGATAATTTAGAGTGTTAGTGGGTCGTAAATGTCAAATATATCCATAATTACTTTTAGATTAAATAGTACATAAAATTGCTGAACAGTAATGTTATTTTTATGAACTACATACAAAATCTAAAAATAACTATTTTGTAACATCAATGGCAACGTAGAAATCTTCCCCTTTAAAAATATGCATGTATAGGTTGGATAGTTGATGTTCGTACAATCGTAGGCAGAAAGTCTTCTCATAGGTCACAGCGTAATTCCGATACTAATAATATTAGCCTTTTCTGTACGTCATTTTCCTTGTTATTCTTATCTTCAGTTGTTTCCCACAAGCAAGACACAGGTTTACTAAAAGGTGTTTGTCAAAAGCAGTAAGCTGATTAAAACTATCGAGTGGTTTGGAATGAAGTTAAACGTACCTAATTAGTTAGAAGTTTTTCATTTGAAATTCGAATACCATTGTGTTTATATTATGTAGTATGTACTACTATTTCTATTTTACATGTCCACAAAGAAGCTGCAATTGTCTTATATATAGAATCTCTGGCAGACAACTTCTTCAAAATGAGTGCACAGCGCCAAAATAGAGCGTTTGCTCTGTCTAGTGTGTAGAAAAGTTTTTGGAGACGTTTTTAATATTGTAATATGTACTTATTTATTAATTTTTTTAATGTAACTCTTTTAAGTTACTGTGGACTATGACATAACCTAAAATGAAAATTAATGACATGCATAGAGGATTGAAAACATCGTTTTCAGTAAAGTACTGTTGTCTTTTTACTTAATGCACGTTTAAAAACAAAGTCTCGTTTAAATCAATACTCTTGATGCTGTTTGAATGTTAGTGAATTATTTATTTTTGAAAAAGTTGTAGTCTATTAAATATGTTTTTTTATAGGATGTTTAAAACAATTTTCTTTGAGATAAGGCTAAGCTTACTTTTATACTTTTAATGTTAGTGACTAATTTAAAAAATGCTAAAACCAAGTCCACAATTACTATTAAAATAAAACTTCGAAATAACTTATATAGTTCGAAAATTTTCTTATGTGCATGAGTTGGGTTAATCATAAATCTCCGGCCCTGGGTGAGTTCCAACTCTACTTGGATAAGTTGAATGAAACTTAAACAGGTATAGTTAGAGAGCTCTAAGCTCAAATTTAATCAAGGCGTTTCAGTTAGCCCAAATACTAGTTTTTTGTTCTATTAACAACTTATCTAAACTTTATTATAAGATAAACACAAATATCAGAATCTAAAACGTCAATTTAAAACTTAGTGAAAGGAAAATTACCCAAATTTAAAGTAATTCATATTCTGCTCTGCCAAGAGTTCAAACCTGGCCCCTAGATAAGTGAACAGATGCGCTGCGTACAAGCTAATAATGTGTTAAGATATCACTTTTCTGAGTATGACACAATTCTAAGAAATAAAATACTCAAATTACTTACAAACTGTGAACATAGGGGATTAAACATCTATTTGGGTTTCACAGGCTCATAGTTGGATATACAAACTAAGAACTTTATCTGACAGGTATTACATCTACTTATGATTACTGTGTCTTCTTTAAATAATAAATTGATTTGTCAGAAATTTAAAATGATACTAAATATGTCGTTGTGAGGGCAAGAATAATATTGATAGAAAATGGAAGTGTGAAGAATGTATGAAGAAACGAAGAGATAAGTTTAACAGTTTCCATCAATAGCTTACACTTGTTTCTTTCAAGGTTGATCCCCTATCAAGGCCGTAGCCAGCCAATAATTTCAGGGGGGCGTTTTGGTTGGTAGGCCCAACATTCCCGAATTGCCGGAGGCTAGAAAAAATTCTAAATGATAAACAGTTATAGAAGCTTTCTGAAGTGTTTTTTTATGGCAACATAACCCCCTAACTGCTGTAGGCTAGGAAAATTTCTACAGTAGCCCCATGGCTTCTTTGGTGCTGACTGACAGTTCATAGCTGACTTCTGACAGTAAAAATTTAGGTATATACCTAAATTTTGACCGTCAGAAGTGACAGCTGCTAAACACATATTTTTTGCAGATCATATGGTTCGGCGTAGGGATACATAATCTGGTCTAGTAGCTTTTCAAAGCCATCAACTGTCAGCTGTGAGCTGTCAGTCAGCACCAAAGAAGCCATGGGGCTACTTTAAATATTAAACACCTCTAGAAGCTATCTGATGTTTTTTTACGGCAACATAACCCCATAACTGCCGTAGGCTAGGAAAATTTCTAGATATTAAACCCCTCTAGAAGCTCTCTAAAGTGCTTTTTACGGTATCACAGTTCCCTAATTTATGCTTGTATCTTAATTTTGATATTGTTTGAACCATAAATAAAGCCATACGGTATATAGTTTGTTCATAAAATTTTGGGGAGAGGGGGTTGAACTCCCAAAACTCCCCACTGGCCATAGCCTTGCCCCCTATCATCACTTACAATACAACATTTTTAAAACGTTTTAATATATTTGTTAGTCCTTAGTCATTTGATCATATTTCTAAATCTTATTTAAGGTATTATCCACGTTCGTTGCCGCGCTGACTAGGCGCCAAGCTAGTCCATTCAGGTTTGCCGCCGACGAGGAGATCCAGTCTCCAATACTCAAGTCTCGTTTGGGTGGACTGAGGGAGGTCTATCATAAATTGTTTCCCATCTTTATTCCAGGTGGAATATCTCCTCTAAGTTTTACCTTAATCACATTTACCCCATTAGTGTAATTAATTGTAAACAAACTGGCCGGGTAGTAAGATACGGTTTAACTGAATTAACGTTTGCATATTATACCAAACAATATGTTCCCTTTTGATAAATTGTGACGATGTTGACATCTGTAAGAGAAATCGTTCTACTGTACTTGTGTTTGTGTTGGGTAATATAGGTTCATTTATTTATTTTCAATCAATGCTCCTAAATGGTCTTAACATGGATATCTGATAATATTTTTTCCTACTCTGGATCACAAGTGATATTTTTTGATTCAAAAGCTAGGTTTTTATCTTCCCACAGTTGACGCAACTGAAGCGAATGAGATACCGGACACGAACATACACTTAAGAGATTAAACTTGACGATTTCCCAGAACGTAAAAAAAAAAAACACTTCCCAGAGTGTCTAGATTAGTCTATCGTTGAATAATATGTTTATCATTGCTTAGTACAAGTGGAGGGGAGTTTTGTGTACAGCACGAACCTAAACAAGTTTTTACATTTATTGCGCACTTATTTCAAGAACATTTTATCAGTCAGGTATTTGACGGTCCCCTGTTGTGTTTCTAAGTGCGAAATTAACATGTATTTCTGGGTGGGACGTAAGATTTGACAACTAAGTGCTATTGTTAATTATTTTGAGTTGGCAGGAACTTGGATATGAGATGGAAAACCTTTCAAAGAATTAATACCCTCCTCGCGTAAAAAGCTATAAATGAAGAATCATGTAAACAATAGTCGTTTTAATCATGTGTGACAACTTGAAAACATTAATTAGCTGACATCGTGTTTTTAACCAATTTAAAAACATCAACGGTGGCCGAGCAGTCAGGAGAGCTTATATTCGTATTACATTTGGTCACCTTCCCTGGAAAGGCATGGGTTCGAAACCTGGACGGTTGCATTTAGGTTGGTGGACGGTTGAATTTAGGTGGGTTTTTAGCATGCGCTATCATCATCCTCTTTTTATATAAATGGGTGTGCATTTTCTCTAAGCTACCCCTATCTTTGGATACAATATTTAATTACTCTTGTGTTTTACTTTTTCTCCACGTCTCAATACTCGTCCAATCAATCCGCATTTATTTACTCTAATGGGGGAAGGGACATGAAACGTAAAAATATTTAAGAGGAAATGTACCTTCATTTGCGTGGAAGATAACTGAGAAATCAATTAGATAAACAAAAAAACATCATCAGTAGCCTACACCCCCACAGTGAATATAGCCCCAACTTTCCCATCACCAGCTATCTGGACTATACGAATTTGACGTCTAGTCCGTGTGTCCACCAATACGAGTAGAGCTCTAGTGTTAAAAGTAGCAATATGTAGACTTATATAGTTTAATACTTTGTGTGTCTATAGTTGTTTACTATAATATATTATACTTTTGGATTATATATTATATAGGCTTACATATATATTTTACAATACATTAGGTACAACTAGACATACAATATTACACACAATATTAAATATATATAAATAGAGATATAGATACACCTTATATATATATGCTATTCCTACAATTCAATATTTATGTCAATCATAAGTCTATAATATTCCCTATTCAATTAGTTTTTTAAACTCTCATGAAGAAACAAACAAAAAAATCCAGAAATACATTTTCCAGAAGAATCAAATAATGCAACAACCCATTTATGTATTCCAACATTATGGTTTAAATATGCATGAAGACCAATCCTACATCTGTCCTTTAAAAAATATATATATATATATCGTTCTTAATATTTCATCTCTTTCTAATTTTTCTTTTTCTTCCTTGTGTGTCGTCGATGTCGCCGACTTGAAAGAAAGTTGCGAAACTGTGGCTTCTGTTTCGAAGGTTGTCGTAGTTTTCCTGGAAAAGATGGCGGGCACGGACACCGCCATGCACTCGCCATCACGACATACGTGCATTAAAGAGGGGTTCAGGGGGGCAGAGAGTCTGCTCTCAGCTCGGAGCCAACTTCTGTCACACACGCTCGCGTTCCACGACAAATATACCAGAACTGCGAGGCTGAGTGCTAAAGTGTCTCAATTCCACTGTACACCAGGATATTCCCTTACCCTGTCCTTACACGTCTTACCTCCCATACGGGCTATCCGCATATGTATTAATTAAGGGAGTTTATCATTGCAGATCCAACTCAACTCCCGACTCGTAATTGTAAATGTTCATATTTTCTAAAAGGCTTTTCATATAAAAAATGAACTGTAACCTTTCTTAAACCACTGGAATAATCGAGCATGAATTCCCAAAAGACAGAAACCAAGTGGGTTTATAAGGTTACTGCAGTCCGGCAGCAGGAGAACAAACAGGGTAGGAAGAAAATGCCAACGAAAATACGATTTGTGTTATCACCCCTTATTAAAATACATCATTTGATTCAAATAGATACGGTCGAGGTATGTGAGTGAAAGGGAAAAGAAAGGACATACGATATGCCATAAATGTGTGCAGTGCATTCGTATTTGAATGATTACTGGATATTTTCCACGATGACGACGGTGGACAAAGCGACAAAGTTTCTTGTAAATAGCTACAGATGTCCCTATTAAGACAGAATAAAGATTTGTGCATAGTGCTCATCTGTGAAGCCATTTTAAAATGGTCAAAAACGGCCTTTTCAATGCAATTTTTTAAATTCAAATATTGTTTAATATTTCACCAATGTTCTGTTTTAGGAACCTCTCTTAACTCTTTATCTCCATTATTGTTCAATCAGAAATGATCCACGTGCAATAGTGTTCGTGTAAATGTACTATTTCTAGCCAACTGTATCACAGAGTTGATTGGTATGTGAGCCACGCTCTTAATATGTTGTGATGAGGAGGATATAGGCTACTTTAGAGAAAATTTACCCGAATTTGCTTGGAGGGAGAATGGGAATCCTTTTAGGTAGAACCATCCTAAGTACACCCTGACTTTCACATCTTCAGTGATCGATCCTATAACGTGAGTGATGCCTTTGAGGCTTAGAGCATGCGACCACCTGAGCAGGTAGCTTCTCTCTTGATACTTCCATCTTCACAACAGCTGGTTTCATTAACAACTTTACTATTAAACGTAACAGTTTAATATATAAAAAAAAGTAAACATTGAGTTACGCACCCAAACATGTCTCAAAATGGGTATGGGGACGAAGCCATATAAATATCATAATTATTATGTTTGTCTACGTTCGGAATCGAACTCTAGATAGCCACTCGAACTACTTGGGCAGACCTATTATTTCTTTAAGATAAATTAGTCAATTACATTTTTTTTAACGTGGTATAAATGTCAAGCTAATTTATTCTGGTTTCCCGCTGATGTGGAGGTTGGAGTTCGAATCCCGAAAGGGTGTATTGAGGGTGCCTTTTTTCCCTAAATGATTCTCCACTCTCTTTCTCTATAGCGCAAATTCAAGTGTATTTCTTCCAAACTCCACCTTATGCATTCCTACTTCAATAGCGTCATTAATACAAATGTGTATAACCCGAAAGGATAATGGGACGCTGCTAAAACATAACATCTGAAGAGTATTTTCCGTGAGGCAATTTGGTGCCAAAATAGTATAAAGTGAGTGAATGGTTGTATAAGATGTTGTAAACTACTCCCCTTCACCCTGCCATATTTTATTCACTAGCCTCTAAACTGGTTACTGTCAAAATTATCTAAACTTGAATGAGGATGTATATCAGTAGGCTTAAAGAAGATTATAACCACTTCTATTAGCCATTACCAAATTTCATGGAAAATAATAATAATTGAACAGTATCTGGTCTTGGGGCTACCAAATAAACTACAGTTTTTAACATTATCTAATTATTGTTTTTTTATGTATCTTTTTAGACTAAAATAATAAGTCTCATAATATATTTAAATTAGTAATTGATTAAGATTATATGTTGTTCCCAAACACAATTTAAGTACCGTATATTTTAAAACTAAACGACACCTGTAAGCCTATATGGGAATCAAACCCGGTAGCCCATGAATGAGTTTTATGCTCGATTGAGGGTTCAACTTCGGGAAGCAACAGTAGGCCTAAAGTCATTTGGCCAAAGTAATTAGGTTTGAACTCATTTGTTTCATTGAACATCAAGGAAAGTCAGTTGGCCTAAAGTCATTTGGTTCAAAGTATGTAATTTGTCCTACAGATATTTTGCCTAGAGTAATTCGGCCTAACATCCTAGCATTTAATATCATGGAAAGACAGTTGGCTTAAAGTCATTTGGTCTGAAGTCATTTGGTCATAAATTTATAAAGGAAAGTTTTTTGGCTTAAAGTAATTTAGTATAAAGTCATTTGACCTAACATTTAACTTAATGGAAAATCAATTGGCCTAAAGTCATTTGGCTTAAAGTAATTTGTTCTAAAACCATCTGGCCTAATATTTAACATCAAGGAAAGTCAGTTGACCTAAAGTAATTGGGTATAAAATAATTTGTCCTAAATATATTTGGCCTAAAGTAATTTGGTTATTAGACCTAACATTTAGCATCAAGTAAAGTCAGTTTGCCTAAAGTCATCTGGCTTAAAGTAATTTGGTCTAAAACCATTTGGCCTAGTATTTAATAACAAGGAATGTCAATTGACCTAAAGTAATTTGGCTTAAAGTAATTTAGTCTTAAAATTAACTTTGCAGAAAGTCAGTTAACGTAAAATCATTTAACTTAAAGTTTGGGAAGGTTGATTTTAAGGAAGTCCTTCTCGTTTACAGATACATTAAGGACTGGGTTGCAAGCTACCCCTTAAAGTTGTTGAGGCATTGATGAGCCAGCAGCCAAGTTGCGGGCAGGCCTCTAATTAAGACCCTTCAATACGACATGCGGGGATGATCTCAACCATAAGGGGGGTGGATTATCTACAAGAGAGAGGGGAGAGTGGGCAAGCTATGGACATAACAATATTGTAGAATGAGAGGGGGTTCGTACTCAAGGCTTATAGTAGGGAGAAACAATTACAAAATACTCTTTTGTTGTTATCATTGATAACATTTTACTATCTTATTAATTATTAGTGTTATTTTATAGGTACTAATTATATATATCAAATGTGATGGCTGCAGATCACATGACTTGACGTATGTTTACGTGAAAGTAAATCTAGTATGGCCTGGCTTTTATAGATGTCAAATAAGGGCATTTCCCATGAAAATTGAAACGTATTTTTAATAATTTAGAATTGTGTTATGATCAGCATCGGTGATCACGTGGTTTAAAAATCAGTTTCATCCATAGTATGATTCTGATAGAATAGGGATTGGCGCTAAAAAGTAACATGAGGATTGACGCCGTTGCATTTTCGCAACGTCCAATAATGTTCTAAATAATAATCAAAAACTGATACTTCAATACATAATATTATTATTGAAGCAATATTATTAAATAAATATTTGAATTATATGGTATTTTTGTAAATTTTATTAAAACAAAAAAGAAAATTAGACTAGTGTTAAACTGTTACAAAAAGATATATTATTATAATAAAAAATAAATTTTAAGGCATTATTTTATATATTACTATTTTACAAAATCAATGATTACTTACTTCTACACTCTTACTGTGCTATTTTATTTTAAACATAAGGTGGCAATGAGCCAGACGTATGACATCACGACTCGCGCAGTTGCATATTCACAACTTTCCTGCATGGCGCCAGTTAAAACTCCCGTATCTCAGAAAATAAACTTTTTTTTTTTGATGTTTGGTGACATCATACTACGCAGCAAGAACTAATTGAGGAATACTTGGAGGGGATCCGAATTAACTACCGAATTTTAAATACAGTATATATATCCGTTACGAAAATGCAACACAAGGTTAAACAAAAATGTTTTTTTTGCTGGCAGCATTATAATATTTTAGTTGATAATTATTTTCACTAATTTATAGGTATTGACACAAAATAAAAAAGTGTAGCTGTCGCGTCCACAGAAATTTTGGCTGAAAAGGACTTTTTTTTTGGTCGAATGGTAAACCTGTAGATGACGTATAAAACACCGGGACCTACTAATTATTTTATTTGTTTTGAAGAATAAAAAATAGGAGTAATTTTCTTAGTCTCAAACTCCCATCCTTAAGTCGACACGCCAACTGAGAAATTAACAAAAAAAAAAAGATGCACTAAAAAAAGTTTGCGGGACTCGATTCACCAATTTCCTCATTAATTATGAATAGCGACTTGTTTAAAAACTGTGTTTGTATCAATATTAAAACACGCCAAGGCTATTTCTTCACCAGAATCATACAAAAAAATTTTTTATAATTTTTAGCCAACACGTTTGAATAAACTTAAAATATTTAACACTAGTTAAATATTAGCAACAATACATTTCTGAATTTTCTAAGCAATAAATGTATGGTAAAAATATTCTCCCGCTATTTACAACTCTTCCTGTGGGTCAGTTCACGCCAAGACTATGACTAAACGGTATCTTGGTTTGATACTAGGTCAGTGCCTATAGTAAGGTACGACCAGCATCGGTGGTCACGGTGCACAAAGAGTCATACTCACTACATACAGGAATTCTGATGACGGGGGTTGGGTCTCACCGGGGTCAACTAGGATTTGTGGACATTCTTTCATGTACTACTATGATTTTACACCCTCCCTCCACGCTGGTGTAGGTGCTGCTTCTAAAATTACTCTTCGTATACCCCTTAGATTAATCCATTAGTAAGTTTTGTGTTAAAATTACTAATCAAAAACTAACTGAGGGTTGTTTTGTTAAAAAAAACATTCTATTCCTACCCGCCTCAGTGGTTATATTGTCTATATTTAAATCTTATTAATATGTTCATTAAATTGAAAAATAACATCCAGGACACGGGAATCAAGCCCGAGACTATTTAATCCATCCTTTAGTCTGATTTTACACTGATTAAGAGGTTGGGATTTGAATCCCGTCCGGGTGTATTAGACGTGGTTTTAAATCAATAGCTTACCTCTTTCTCCTAGCAAATGTGGTTACATTTCTTCAAAACATCTCCTTACTCATCCATATTACATTATATTAATCAAAATAAACGCATATAACCCGAACGGGTAGTGAGACGCGACCACAAAGAAAGTCTAAGTTTTAAAATACTTGTGTAACCTTAGTTTGGAAAAGAAGACCACTTTAATGATGGCTAAGCGGGTCATGTGATGTAACAGCTAAAACAATTGCTTCTTTATTAAACTTGAACTACCAACAGATTTGCGCAAGTCGTACAATTTCGTTGCGATGGTGTGTATTATTATTTTTGCCGTGAGATTGTTCTTAATCAATTATATAAATGGGTGACCTGGCGTTCTAGGGGGTAAGGTGTTAGATTTCTATGCTGGGGGTCCGGGGTTCAATCCTCGGTCCCAGCACAGATTTATTTGATTGCCAAACCCTTCCTTCACCTCTGACAAGACAAGACAAGACAACTTGTGAGTGTGTGTGGAATGCCAGGCCTCCACCGTGGTTCGGATCCCACGTTAAACTGTAGGTCCTCCATTTAATCTCACAATCACCCTACCATTACACATTAGCGTAAGTCCGCATAGACTGAACGGGTAGTAAGACGTGGTGCTAAAAATTAATAGTAGTAAAATGCTAGCAAGGTTGATGGCCTAAACATATATTTGTATGTTTTAAACGCTTTTTAACACCATAACTCAACTTAGCTCACAAAACGTAGATTAAAATTATATAAGTTGATTAGTCAAATATATGTGTGCATTTATTTAGCGCCGCATTTTACTACGCGTTAGGGTTATTACGTATATGTACTAATTACACTAATGTATTAGGGATGAAGAAAGTTGAATTTCGAGGAAATGTATCCGAATTTTCGTGTATAAATCGTGTAAAACAATTTAGGGAAAACCACCCTCAGTACATCCAACCGGGGTTTGAACCCTTATCTCCCCGTCATCGACAGTTTAGCCCATTGCTAGAGTGACCCCTTACACCATTCTACCAACGAGGTAATTAAAACCAATTTGAATTACTCATATCACATTCTTTGCCCTTCTTTATGCGAAATTATTTTACAGGACTTTTTGAAATACAAAGGTGGAAATCTTATATGAAGTTAAACAATAATAAATTATAATATTGCAACACGGTGTTAAGTTTTGTATTTTGCGCTTCAATGTTTTGCCTAAATACCTTTAAAGACGTCAATTTCAAAACATTTAGATGTAAATATTAAAATAAAGTATTTGAAGTTCTCAGTAATGTGTCTAAATATACGTATGTACAGTACATTAAATTTAAAAGTTCAAGTAAGTGATTCAAAATCTGTTAACGTTCTGCCACCATTTCCCTGTGGCTTTGTGATACGAGATGTACTACTGAAGCTCTAAGGACACTAGTTCGATTTTAACTCTATTTGCAATCCTTATTATGATTTTTGTGAAAGATAAAAAAAACTTGTATCTTTTTGCTTTCTTTTTGATATATTATCAAAATGTTTGATAGTAGATCTAGGCCACAGACAAGTAAGAAACAGACTCTCAACCTTACGGGGGTTTCGCTGCACTCCTTTTGCCAGCTTGAGTCGTTCAACACTAGGATCGCTGCGGTTAGTCCT
Source organism: Timema bartmani (assembly GCA_902151455.1). Classification (NCBI taxonomy): domain Eukaryota; kingdom Metazoa; phylum Arthropoda; class Insecta; order Phasmatodea; family Timematidae; genus Timema; species Timema bartmani. The sequence continues at coordinate 18,626 of CABFWB010001427.1, forward strand.
ATCATCACACAGTAGTGACACTAGCGAAGTCCAGTGTTGAAGGACTCAAGCTGGCAAAAGGAGCGCAGCGAAACCCCTGTAAGGTTGAAAGTCTGTTTCTTAGGCTACTTGTTTGTGGCTTAGGCCTAATATTTAAAACTAAAACATTTGACAACAGAAGTCTAACCATTTAAATTCTATAGGAATAGGCCCTACACACGAAGACATTGGGAACGACAAACACATTTTGTTTCAGAATTGAAAGGAGAAAATGAAAACAGTTTTTTTTAAATTTTGCGATTTTTTTATGTCCAATTCATATCTTAAAAATTAAATTGAAATAATGCAACTAAGTTTTTAACAAACCTAGAAAATGATTGCTTCTTAAAAAAAAACTTTTTTCCCTTCCTTTATTGTTGTACGATTAAAATAATATTATTGTTCATGTAGAGGAAAGATACATGTGCCCACCACCACAATGATTTACTTTAGAACTAAATACGAAACAAATTGGAAGTAATCTACCTCAATTATATGACTGTATACCGGTGTAGCTATCATGGCTCGTCATTAGACTCTATCACTCCTCTTTCACGCAAATATGCACTTAGCCATTAGAGACGCCATGTTTTCGCGTGTAAAACATGGCTTCATTATATCCACCGAATGCGGTAGTGGTCGACTGTTTTGTCCACAGTTGAAATAAAAAAAAAAAGAGAAATAACACTTGGTATGTAAATCACGATATGTCGCCTTTTGCTTTACAAATAATCTATGTTTTGTTCTATTTTCTCTCTCCCTCCTTCACCTAAGTTATTGAATATTTTATTGAGCGTAATTCATTTCTTCAAGCATTTTGTCATATAGGAATACAACTTTCTTTTGGCCCACTTATTACGTTATTTTGATTATGCACACCACGTCACACTAAACGTTCGCGCTATAATCACACATATTAGGTGATAGGGATGAAGGAGATACAATTTAAAGGAAATGTACCTGTATTCGCGTGGAAGTAGAGGGGGAAACAAATTAGGAAAAAATTACCTTCGCGTCACTGGAAAATCAGACTAAATAAACTATTTAGACTGCGTAGCCACTGATACGTTTATAATCATGACCTTGAAACAATTTGATGGATTAGATTGTTCTTTTTTTCACACAACGTTGCGTATTTATTAGTTTGAGACAGTAAATGTTTATATTTTATTTTTACAAATTATATTTAAAAATATAATGTATTTTTAACTTTTGGCATTAATCTTAACCCCAGGAAGAGACAGACGGACTTGGGGCTAAACAGAATTGTAATATCCACCTTCTTGGGCTCTTGGGCACATAAAACATCAAGTTTCATCACAATCTTGAGATAGAAATTTATCGCCATTACAACACTTTATTTATATGAGAAAGTGAAAATCCACATCCCCTGCTAACCCGCTTCGTTGGCTGAATACGTCACTCTCACAGTACATTGGACCGACGAAGACGGGGATATTGGGGTTCGAATCCCAGTTCAATGTGTTGAGGGTTGTTTAATCATAATTGGTTTCCGTTCTCCCGCCACGCAAGTGTGGGTAAACCCCCTTTAAATTCAACCCTCCTTATTCCCAACACATTATCGTAAATAGTAGTCTACATATGAGGTGCTAGTGACCTGTTTCTGTCGACGTGCCTGTAAACAATAATAATAATAATAATAATAATAATAATAATAATAATAATAATAATAATAATAGTAAACATTAATATTTTTAAGAATAAAATAGCATTTATGTGCCTGTGTATGGGTGTTGTTGAAGCGAAGGGAGTATGTAAGGATAGGGAAGTGTGGAGGAAGTTAGTGAGGATGGATTAAGTACGGAGTTGTTTTTTGAGCTGTATGCACAGTTTCTTGCCTACCCCTTAAGGGAAGAACGTGGTTAGGTATATATAATATAGGTATATATGCGTATAGACCGAACTGGCAGTAAGGCACGGTGCTAAAAAATATCGCTTGTTTATTAAATATGTTAAAAACTTGAAAAGGTAACTAGTATACTGACAAGTATTTTTGCTGTGGATCATAGTCTCCAACTTACCCGGTAGAAATAGCAAACCTAATGCACTTCCTCATTATTTATTAACGTGCCGTATTGCATGTCTGACAATTTGACCCTAAACGAACAACACAACCTATGTAAAACACAAAAGCCAATATAAAAAAAGAACTTGATATAAAACTGATATCTGAATGAGTGATATGATCAGTGAAGATGTTATCATATTATGAGAACTATATCCGTGTGTTTGCGTGGCTCATGTCAGTCCGGTGTGTGTTAGAGAGCACAATTTGTGTCGAGCTTAGCACGAATGTACAATACACACAATACTTATGTAAAACATGTTTGTAAGCATTTTATTAGGATCTACGTTAGTTCTTTTTATTCTTCAGGTTCATCTTGAGCTATCAGTAATGAATATGGGTATTTAATAGGAACTTTCTACACCGATTGACTATATCAGCACACGACTTACAGATTAACTTAATTCTAACCGCTTCGGTGGCTGCCTAGTCTAACGCGCTACTCTCGTGTTAGACTATACTGCTGAAGAAGAGGATTTCTGGGTTCGATCCCGGTCGGGTGCACTGAGGAAATAATAATAATAATAATAATAATAATAATAGTAAACATTAATATTTTTAAGAATAAAATAGCATTTATGTGCCTGTGTATGGGTGTTGTTGAAGCGAAGGGAGTATGTAAGGATAGGGAAGTGTGGAGGAAGTTAGTGAGGATGGATTAAGTACGGAGTTGTTTTTTGAGCTGTATGCACAGTTTCTTGCCTACCCCTTAAGGGAAGAACGTGGTTAGGTATATATAATATAGGTATATATGCGTATAGACCGAACTGGCAGTAAGGCACGGTGCTAAAAAATATCGCTTGTTTATTAAATATGTTAAAAACTTGAAAAGGTAACTAGTATACTGACAAGTATTTTTGCTGTGGATCATAGTCTCCAACTTACCCGGTAGAAATAGCAAACCTAATGCACTTCCTCATTATTTATTAACGTGCCGTATTGCATGTCTGACAATTTGACCCTAAACGAACAACACAACCTATGTAAAACACAAAAGCCAATATAAAAAAAGAACTTGATATAAAACTGATATCTGAATGAGTGATATGATCAGTGAAGATGTTATCATATTATGAGAACTATATCCGTGTGTTTGCGTGGCTCATGTCAGTCCGGTGTGTGTTAGAGAGCACAATTTGTGTCGAGCTTAGCACGAATGTACAATACACACAATACTTATGTAAAACATGTTTGTAAGCATTTTATTAGGATCTACGTTAGTTCTTTTTATTCTTCAGGTTCATCTTGAGCTATCAGTAATGAATATGGGTATTTAATAGGAACTTTCTACACCGATTGACTATATCAGCACACGACTTACAGATTAACTTAATTCTAACCGCTTCGGTGGCTGCCTAGTCTAACGCGCTACTCTCGTGTTAGACTATACTGCTGAAGAAGAGGATTTCTGGGTTCGATCCCGGTCGGGTGCACTGAGGATTTCCCCCACTTTCCATCCACGCAAATTGGTGTGCAATTCTTCTTAATTAAAAATCTTCCTAATCCCCAACATATCAGTGTAATTATTACATAGGCGCATAACACAAACGGGTAGTAAGATGTGATGCTAAAATAATTTGGTTCTAGAATAAATAAAAACTTTAGCCACCAATCGCTGAATAAGAGGCATCCTAATTTAACCAGTAATAATCTTTTAGGTGGTAATCTAACCCAGGACTATCAGCTCGATGGGCAGATACGCTGCCGACTGAGCTAAGGTTTAGGGCTTGAACAGTAAACTTAGGGTAGCTTACTGGAGTGCTAAGGCGCGGTACATGCGTCCAAATATCCCGCGCTATTTGGCAAATGGTTCTATATGTCAAAATATCGTCCTCGCCAAGATGAATGGGAAACTACCAACACGTTCCTGTAGAATTAAATATAGATATTTTTAAAAGTCTTATAGTTTAAAAAAAATCAGGAAAATACGAGGTTAGTTCATTTTAAACCAAGCTTGCAACTAAATTTAGCAGCTATATGATAAAAGTGTACTGTTAGAAAGATATATCAAGACTTCCTCAAACAAATAAAAGCATTTTTAATAGGAATAAAACAGGACATTTCTTTAAATAATTTATGATTGTTTTAATACTGTATAGCTCATTAGAACTACCGCAGTGAGATGACGTTTCCTTCAAATAGGTCATATTAGGTTGCAGCCTTAGTAAACACAATTTTAAAATATATTTCAAGCTAATTTTATTAAGGTAAAACAAGCTTTTTTTATTTATTATTTAAACAAGTAATTCATCACCTCAAAACAAGAGCTGTGCGTCAGTTAACAGTCAGAAAACTGGCTGAACAACGATAATAATAATTGTTGTGATTTTTAGACATATATGCCTAATGTATTTACAGTTTATTGGAGATCTCCCCTAAATCAAGTTTATCTAACACACTAAAACCAAACCCTGTAACGTTAATTTACCGTTTATAGCACGCACCGGGGGGTACGTAAACTAAACGTCAAGATTATCTAGTTCTACTTGCCGCTGGCATCTACTTTTATTCATTAGTTTAATAGTAATAGGTCTACTTTATTAATTTTTAAATATCAATTATAAAATTATAAAATAGTAGCCCAATTATCAAATTGAAATTTATAATCAACATTCAAAATAAAGTACGGCTTCTGTAAAACATAACTCAACTTTTTATTTTACATAATATATTTTCTCAATTCGCTCAATTTAAATATATTTTTTTGTCTTGTCTGATACAAAGCAGGGGCTAGGAAGAGACAGTAGGATGTGTTGAAGAAGAAAATGTGAAGCATTTTGATCGAAAGACGAGGCTCGGACAGCAGAAGAAATTACCTTCCGCCTACTCCCCCCGCATACCCCATCCACCTTATTTCTCTCCCGGTCCTACAATTTCCGATTTCACGGCTACCGCAAGTTCGACTGGCGGGCCCATGGCGCTTGATCGTCTCCGCGCAACAGTGGGCCAAGTGCGAGGGTAAGCTCGCGGCTCAAGCCAGGGCCCGCGTACCTTTGATACTCGCAAACACTTTTTTTTTTAAGGTTTTGCTCGAACAAAAGGTTACTAACGTTTTGGTATCTGAAAGGTGAAGGAGGCGAAGAGTGTGGCTTACACGAAATGTACCCTCACTAGCTTGAAGAGAGGACGGTAAAATCACATGGTGGGGGAAAACATGTCCCTGGTGCCACGGGGCCAGTGGTGTATTTTAAACATATTCACGATATTTTGTTTTAATATAGTTCTCTCTCTCTCTCTCTCTATATATATATATATATATATATATATATATAATGTATCATCCG
>CABFWB010001427.1:29449-70991 GCA_902151455.1 Timema bartmani
GGCTACCAGGATTGTTAAAGATATATACTCATATCTGGCTGGCTACCAGGATTGTTAAAGATATATACTCATATCTGGCTGGCTACCAGGATTGTTAAAGATATATCCTCATATCTGGCTGGCTACCAGGATTGTTAAAGATATATACTCATATCTGGCTGGCTACCAGGATTGTTAAAGATATATCCTCATATCTGGTAGGCTACCAGGATTCAGCACGATCTAACCTAAAGTGCTGCAGGATTGCTTTAATAAACACAACCAAATGTGACTGACTAAACCAGACATTGTCTAAAGACTGGGGAACATATCCTAGGATGGCCTAATCTTTTTCAACGTCAGATCAGGACGGATAAAAACTAAATTTCTCAAACTTTGTATAGCTCGTTGTATTCCAAAGACCTAACATGTTTGTCTCTGAACTGGAGAGTTAGGCGAAGCTTGTTATAGCCCACCCTTTTGGCCCCTCACACATATGGCGGTAAGAGGGCGAGTAATAATAATTGTAACATTAGCTAGTTATGGGAGTCCAGGGAGTTGCCCTCCTCGCCTCTAATTAATAGGGGCGAATACTCGGGTGTCTCCAGAAGGGATGGGAGAACGTGATACTCATTGAACGTGACCCTTCATAAAACACCACACCAAGAATTATTAGCCAGAGAAGGGACAGAATGAAGTGCATTTCATATACTTCCCGTCCCTTTAGTAAAGACGCTCACAAAGGATCGTGTGTTTTTCGGAGATTGTTGGATTGAGAACATTCTAATAGTTTTAACAATTTTTCTCATTTAGTTTCAGGAAATTATTGGTAAAATTTATTTTTTGATAAAGTATTAAATTATTACAAATTTACTACCATTTATTTGAAATGATGTGTACATAATTAACGTAGAATATTAAATGCGTACCTGCTTATAATTTATTTAACTTCACTAGTTTTTATCTTTTTTACGTCTCACGGATAGATTCTATTATTTTACTGTGGAAAATTGACTAACAATTAGTTTAATATTTGGTTATATCAACCGAAAGATATTATATATTAATTTTTAGGCATATTTTTTTGTATAACCGAATCATGGTTTTTATTCGCACATAGTCTATTTGAGCTATGAAGTAGCAGCTTAGGTGGCGGCATGGTCTAAGGCACTACCCTCGCAGTAGACTAGACTGACAATGATGGGGAGATCTAGTTTCGAATCTCGGTCGGGTGTAGTTTGGGTGGTTATTCCAAAACTGTTTTCCATTCTCCCTAAACGCAAATGCTTGTACACCTCTTATAAATATAGCCTTCCTAATCCCTAAAATCATTAGCGTAGTTCATACACAAGCGTATAAACCAATCGGGTAGTAACACACGGTGTTCAAGAACACATTAATTGAGAGGTGATTATTAGAAATGTGTTTTTTTCAAATATCTCGAGTATTTTTGAATAATAGTACTCCCCTTACAGCCTTGGTTTAACCTTAATAACGATAATAGATCTAATTTTAAATAAATACAAATACCAGTTTCTAAATCTAATACAAAATGCAATTGAATGTTATTTCTAAAATCTATGGTTATTTTATATTATAAGTATTACTATTTCTAAACTAACCACCAGAGATAACAAATGAAAAATATTTTGTTGAATCTAGTAAACGTGAGAAAAGTTTGTAGAAATAAAAGTATTTTGTGTAAACCAATTTTCACATGAATACCTTTTTAGAAAATACTAACATATTATTTTTCGGTCAACATTGACAAAGTTTTACTATATTATTAGTGTTATTTTCTAGGAATGGAAAATAAATATATCAAAAGTGACAGCTGGGGATCAGATGACTTGACGTATGAATACGTGAAAGTAGGTCTAATAACCTTTCTAGCTGTCTTATAAATCCCTTCCTACCAAAATTGTTCTCTGTAGATTCTTCCTAGAAGTTGGTTGTAATATTATGTAAAATGAAACCGCGCCCTCACGAAATGATGCGGTGTGGTGGTTGTTGTTGATGTTATGAGCTACGATTATTATGAAACAGCAACATGAAGAAACACAAATTTCATTTTCTTTTAATCACTTTCCTTACCTAGCTCACAGGCGTCTTCTTATAACACATTTAATACTTTGTATATTAGTTTCATTTTGTTTAGCTCATGCAAGTCGGTTCGTACTTCAAGTCCTCTCCGTTTCATTCAATGTCTTCATACAGTATTTATTTGTCACAGACGTCCATTAATCTTTTATTTTATAATGATGATATTTTTAAAACGGACTACTTTGATATCGGATGGTTGTCACCACGATATAATGCTAGTTGTAAATCATAGCGAGTTAAGATCCGTTGGCTGTCACCATTATAGCTTAGTGCTAGTTGTAAATCACAGCGATTTAAGATCCGATGGTTGTCACTATTATAATATAATGCTAGTTGTAAGTCATAGCGAGTTAGGATCCAATGGTTGTAACCATTATAATATAATGCTAATTGTAAATCACAGTGATTTAAGATTCGATAGTTGTCACCATTATAATATAATGTTAGTTGTAAATCACAGCGAGTTAAGATCCGTTGGTTGTCACCATTATAATATAATGCTTGTTGTAAATCACAGAAATTTAAGATCCAATGGTTGTCACCATTATAATATAATGCTAGTTGTAAATCACAGTGAGTTAAGATCTGATGGTTGTCACCATTATAATATAATGCTAGTTGTAAGTCATAGCGACTTAATATCCGATGTTTGTCACCATTATAATATAATGCTAGTTGTAAATCACAGTGAGTTAAGATCCAATGGTTGTCACCATTATAATATAATGCTAGTTGTAAATCACAGCAATTTAAGATCCAATGGTTGTCACCATTATAATATAATGCTAGTTGTAAATCACAGCAATTTAAGATCCAATGGTTGTCACCATTATAATATAATGCTAGTTGTAAATCACAGTGAGTTAAGATCCAATGGTTGTCACCATTATAATATAATGCTAGTTGTAAGTCATAGCGAGTTAAGTTGATAAGAAATTACCATGATAGTTCACAGTAATATTCTTAATTACTGAGCGGGACAGAACAAACCACTTTTCTCTTAAAACCAATAAATAAAAAATAAATTTCCCAACACACTAACAACATGGATAATATAATAACTAAATTATTTCCTTAAGGTATATACAAATCATTTATGAATTGCTCCAAATTGTAGATTCTCATTTTTCTGAATCAAACAATTTACTATTCTCTTTTTTAAATTACTAAGAGCATCCCATTTAAGCAGATTTTTTAGGGAGGACGTGTCACACCCCACCTCCCCCCCCAATGGCGCCTGTGGTCAAAGTTATTTTCATCCCACTTTAATTATTGGTGAATTGTATCATAATTTAACTATTGGTGACTTACAACCAGCCACAGCTCCCTGTATTTATGGCGACCTCTCAATAAAAACAGCGATGGTACATTATGAAACACCTTGTATTTGTGTGATAGTCCCTACTCTAGTGAAGTAAAAAGACACTTGAAAACGTAGTTTACCATTCAATATAACATCCACAGAACAAACGTGACTTACTCATGTACTATTGCGAGGTTAAAATAAAAAACTATTGTGTAACGACAAAAAAAAGCAAAAAAAAAGCACATAAGTTATTGCGACAGTCCTAATCAGCCTCAGGTAGCGTCGAAGTGGTAGTACTGTACTTTACTCACTAATAACAACAATGATATTAATTATAGTAATTTTGTAAAGTGTTCAGTGTCGTGTCTTAGAAATGAATGACTTATGCAATTGGTTTGTCTTGAAGGAAAGCCTGTTTCTTAGAATAAAATAAAATGCGGGGGGGGGGGAGGGGGGGTGAAGGGATTTGTTTTCTAGAAAAATTTAATTCAAACCAACAAATAGTAATGTTCTAGTGTTAAAACGTAAATTTGAGCTAACCTTATTTTTAAAAGTTGAGTTTCTTTTGCAAAGTGGACTATGCTCAAGACCGCTTCAGCAAATATTATATAAAAATGATAAATTGTCAATGTTGATTTGATTTTAGGAGTTTTTTTAAAGCCTTTTAGCTATATCCCAATTTTTTTTTTTTTACAAATATCAATCTAGAAGGCTTTCTTTGCTATCAGTTTCCTTATATATAGTAGAATTTTGTAGGAGAAAAGGCCTTTCAGATGACTATTCCTAGGAAAATTTGGCTCTAAGTTACAGTCATTCTTAAAAAGAAAAATAAGTTATAAAATTATAATAGTTGATTAATATCTACATCCTAATCCCTACTTTAAAAACATCCAACATATTTCTGAAACAATGAAACCCTGAATACCAATTTAACTCACTACATATAGGCCTACAAAATCTGTTGCAGATAATAAATAAATGTATTTACGTGCACATTTATAAAGTTTTATATTATTTTCATCGTGTAGATAGTAGCAACTTTTACTAAATAACATGGGAACAGTGATTTTAACCCCGACCTTAAGTAAAAAGCTAATTTAGAGGTGAGAATCTCGAATTATCGAATCCTAATGTTCACGAGATTTAAAATTAGAAAGAACCATAATAAATAACATTAGTCAAAATTTGGACACCTTAAATTAAAATCACAATATTTGTGAGTGGAGGAAGCAATTATACAAACATGTATAGTCGGGGAAAAGAACAATTATATTTATTTTAGCTATAAAATAAAAGATCAAGCTCATAAAATAAGTACACTACCGTATGTAAATAATTAGTTCCCTCCAAAAGTGTCCTCTTTGCCCTTTATAGCTTGATAAATACGACAAATAAAAACATACATCAATAATTTTGTGTCACCAAACATACTTCTGTTGGCATGAATCGATTCGTGCACGATGCTCATTTTCTAAATATAGTGACGTTTCCTTTTCTCTTATTTAATATTAAACATTTGAATTTTCATTAAAATTGTGCATTTAAAAAAAATTATGATTAAAATTTAAATCCAAGATTCGAAAGAAAATGACAGATTCGGGCTTGAGAAAAATATTATTTTAACCCTTGTGTTTTATTTCCATACAGACCTAAAAAGTCATTTTTACTTTTATTACTAAGGGAGAGATTAAAATGCTGACTTGTATATTTTCACTTTGAAAAAGATACCATGATATAGTTATCTGAACACATTAAAAATAAACACAAAATAAATGTAGAGTAGAAATATTGACAAAATGTTATTTTATTATCTAATATCTGTCAAAATTGACACCCTCTGTTAAAGGCGACAAGCTGCTGAAAACCTCCTTTTGTGTGTATGACATTATTCAAATATATCTATTAACTTTTAAAACTGGCAGACATGTGCTAATAAATGGTCAAGTAACTAACCATATGTCATTATTTTTTGTGACAACCTACACATTATTTTAGCACACGATGGCATTATTGTAATGGATTTACTTTCATAATTACACATTTCATTAAAAACTAGCGTCATACAATGAAATAACACATAATATCTTATGACCTCGTCGATATTTTGTGTGTAGATAACCGACCACCGATACAAGGTAATATTTCCACAAACTGCCCCTAAGCTACAAAGTAACAACATATTCCAAATTCAAATATTTACTTCTTTAAATTAACTGTAATTTTTGAATAAAGCGTATTTATTTTAGTTCTGTGTCATTCTCTAGAATCGGACGTATTATTTCACTTAAAGATGTCGCTTGATAAATACACCAGCCATTTGGTTCACCTACTGGTAATTGTGTTTATTTTGTGACGTCATGGCATAAATACACTTGGGGGATAATATAATAGACCTTGTTGCGATGCCGTTGACTCTTCGTGTCCCGAAGTTCCTTTTTTTTTTCTCAGCATTTTATCAGATAAAATATGTTCTGTATAAATGTTTGAAAAGGTAAGTAAATGTAAAGCTAAAAGATAGTTCTAGTTTTCGACACATCATGCACCTCATAGCCAATAGTTCACTGCCTACACGACATACCTGACTTGAAGAAATATATTTATCTGGCTTGTGCAGTCAATGATACATAGATATGACTCTTTAGCTCACACAATATCGTGTTTGTCTACTAGACTAATGGTTCTGGGTTGGATTACCGACATGGCCGAAAACTCTTTCATGGTGATTTATTGAAGGTTCAAAGACTGCCTGTGGTGTCTTTTCTAAAATTAAGCTGGTTTGTAAGTCATGTGAGGATATAATCGATTGCTATAGATGGTAGACGTTAAATACCCCCCCCCCAAATGAATAGCATAGTCAGCCCTGCGCCACCTATTAAAAACGTTACTCTATCTTTATATGTTTTAATTGATTATAATAACTAGCTCGCCAGGAGCCTATTAATCCTTTTTCAAAAAGTATCTACTGTCGTATTTTGTGTTGGACGTGCAGAGTTCTATTTTGAAAGGATACAATATCTAGCGATTACAAATGAAGAGGGAAAACATATAGCTCATCTTACAATTTTACTTTTTAAAAATTGTCTGAAAATTCATTGGGCTTACATCCCACAAGAAGAACAAATAAGGTCAATTTTAGGACTAATTAAGAGTCAATTTCATGATCGATTAACCTGGATATCAGATAAAAGTCCTTGGTCAGAATAGAAATTCATCGGAATGTGGTGTACTGAATTCTTCCCTTGAAAACACAAACATTTGTGTTGGTGAATTTTTTAAAAACTTTTATGTAAGTAAATTTTAATCTTGTCTCACAAAAAAATTGATTTCACTTATTTGACCTCTACTCTTTTTTTAACTAAGATTACAAAAATCCTTAGTACGTTACGACGCTTGGTTCGAGCTAACATTTCAAAAAGAGCTCCGGTTAGATATTAATTTCATCGGCTTTTTATTAGTATCCTATCTATTTTAATAAATCTAAACTTTTTTACATATTTCTAGGAAATTGATAATAATGCATTAGGTAAACATAGTTTTAAAAATAACTCGTCCTATTCTTTAAATTTTGGCAAATTTCTTATATTATTATAAATTACTCACTTAGTTGAATCAGAACTTTAATTGGAGTGATCTTAATCTATCTAATCTACGATCTATCCGTGTGGTGTGACGGATTCTTAAGGGTACTCCCTACTCAGTAGATCGTATCCTCACACTGTGGTATTTATTGTGGGAATTGCTATTTAGAAAGGTTAAAATCACTAAAAGATTATTCACTTGTATTAAAAAAAATTGTCGTAGCCCAATTATGAAGGATTTATGTTTGAGGAAGGCTAGATCTATGTTTATAAACCTTTATTTTGATCTGATAATGGCCAAATTTCACAAAATGTTACCTTTACAAATATTTTTTGTTATAAAATTTTAAATATAAGGTTTTTATTTCTGAAAGGATTTGTTGACATTTACTTTATTATAAATTTATCAAACCAACTCATGAGCAAATCATATTTATGAATTTCTTCAATGCATCTAAGCGATTAATTAGACTGCTCTTTTTAAGATGAGATTAATTTAACTGACTTCAGACTTAAACACAAACCATATTTATTTGAAATTAGGTCAATGACTCATGAAATAGGGAGCATTAAAAACTAAATGAAAGACTATAATAATTACACCGCGAAGTATGAAGGTAAACTATTATCAGACTAATTAGCAATATTTTCGCGTGAGAAGAAACTACTGGTCCAACCGGTCACTTTTGTTTCGCAATGTTGAAACTAAACTCGGTCTTTAAAAAAAAATCAGTTAAGTATTCCCTTAATTTCACTTGTTTAAAATTTGGGTCATAGAAGGGGAAAATGCTACATAACAATTCGCTGCCATTTTAAACATAACTGCAGTAAACTGTAATTGTATGTACAGAAATATATAGAGCTAAGAGATAAATGTAGCCTACTTTTTATAAAGGGTGAGGGGGAATTATTCTGAAAGAGCTGATAATATGATATATATATATATATATATATCAATTAATTTTGATTTAAATTGAACTGATGAAAAAAAGTAATAGAAGTTTGTCTTGTGCAGTTGTCCAAAGTCTGTATGATGTAATGTACGTAAGCACACTTCTATAGATCACAAATGACAAATAATTTACCTCTGTAATTTTGTATTTGCTTCGATTCTTATCAGAATATAACCCTACTTAAATTTACTAATGATATCACGATCGTTTGATTTCTGTAAACAATTTTTTTTCATTTTCATCATAATTTTTGGGTGACTTTACGTTAAGCGCATCTATTACCTATGCGTGTACACATAATCATTTCAAAGATAAAATTGGTTTATTTGTTTACATTTTTTAGTCATTTGGTTTATAAAACAATATTTATCTTCAAATTCGATTCACAAGTTTTGAAGTCGATTTAGCTGGGTAAAAAAAACACAATGTATCTTAACTAAACTGTCTACTTTTGTGGACACGTCGATTAAATGTCAAGCTCATCTAGTCTGGTTTAGCATAAAGAGGAGGTCGTGTTTTGAATCTTGAAGGAGTGATATTATTATTTTTCTTCAAACGGTTAAGGCCCTTGACCCTGTCGAGTGCAAGTCTAAAACAAATTTTGTGGGATGGTGGGCGGGAGGGTGAAAGGCGTGGCGTGGCCTCACAACCGACCAAAGTATCCTTCCGCGCCAACAAGAACAGATGGATCATGGAAACCGTAGATGGTGCCAGCTACCGGACAAGTCTTGTGAAAAAATCATACGTTTGGAAATATCAATTTTCTCGAGAGTGAATGCAATTTTTATGTTAATATTTTCAACACCTCTTCTAAGATAATTTATAGTTGTCTGTTAATTGTTACATAATCTTATTTTTTGCTATGAAGCCAACAGTTTTCTATTGAAAAATGTTAATTTTATTGATATTTGATCACTGTTAAAATTATAGGGGAGGTTTGTATATAAAAATTATAACTTAATCAACATGCTCCTATTTTTGAACAAACCGTTTCCAAAAAGAAAATTTCAAAACAATAAACATTATTGAAGATAACCGTTCGTTCCCATGGCTCTGCATTTCTGAGCCAAATGAAAAGGGCCAATTGCCTTAACCACTACTCCTTCACGCAAATGGGAGCACACTTACTCTAAATTTTAACTTCATATTTCATATTCCATTAGTGTAAATATGAGGATAGCCCTAACAAGTAATAAAAGGTGGTGTAGTTAAAACATTTATTGTGTAGCAAATAATGAATACCTGTGTAATTTTTTAGCATAGCTTTATTCACCTATCACATAGATTGTTCTGTTAAATAAATTAAACACACACTATGGTGTATCTCCTCACTTCGTATCGCTCCGCACCAGATCGTAAATTTTTTGCCGATTTGAGTTTTTCCACATTTTTACACAAAATAATGTAAAAATAAGCAGACACGGTGTGACGCGAACAACGAAAGTGCCAAAAATTACTCTCCACTCACTTGGAAAAAGTTAATCACCCTTCAAAAGGAAACACAGTGATCCTTTAGAGGACATTATTAAATGCATTTCATCATGTTCCCGTTGATTATATATTTTCCGTACTTGGATCTATAACACACCGACAATAATGCTTATTTCATTAACTTAAATACATTTGACGAAGTATACAAACATAGATTTTAATTAAGTAGTTTTTTAAAAATTCACTCTGCTGATTTATTTTAGGCATGGAACCCATTTTAATAATTATTATTTCCACGCATTAATTAAGATTAAGTAATTAAACCTGTGGGTGGGAATCAAACCCGAGTCTAGAAGTTATGTGATGTATTTATTTAATACATTTCAAAATATACCCATGAGAACGGCTATCATTCGTAACTATGTTAATAATTTCCATCAATTGAACTATATCCACATTGACGATAATCTTTTGACAAATATTTAAGCTCCAAATAATTTTTAATCATTTTTTATTAGAGACAAAGAATATTTATCCACACCAAAACTGTAAAATTATACCATTAAAATATCTCCTTCTCTCTCACACACTATTTAAAAATTAATGCTACTACTGTTTTTGCCATTATCATTTTTTGTATAGTTCTACTTTCTTTATTTTTTATCTTCTATAAGTAGGGTGAACCCTATCATCAAGGAAGTTGTGATATCGACACCGATAGGGTGGAGGGGGAAAAAAATGGCAGAATCGATGTTTTATGTAGAGAAAAAAAAAAGAGTCGCATGACACGCCACGTTTTGTTCTCATGTTATGAATAATACAATCATTTTTATTCCACATTTTGCTTCTATCGATGTAAGACCGACACAAGCCTTTATTTCCGGACTACAAGGGAACAAAGTATATTATTTACTTTATCATATAGCGACAGTATTGTAATCGTGAAAATTTTGACTCCCTGCCGCCCCTTTCAAAAGCCATCTCATTTCTCACATCAGGGTCATTACTTAGTTGAAAGTTTCTTCCACTCTCCGTAAAAAGAACAAAGCAATAATTTCGATATTAATAACAAAAACATAATAATTATAGTATGTATTTTACGTCTATGACAACATGTTTTGGGGATTTTGGCGTTGAGCTATTTAAGGAAAAACTTCTTTGTCTTATTTCAATCCTTTTCTTATAACAAACTTTAGTAGTAATATTGACCCACTTCGGTGGCTACGTGGTCTAACGCGCTATTCTCGTGTTGAACTAGACTGCCAAAGACGGGGAGATCAGGATTCGATCCCGGTCGGTTGCACTGAGACTTTTTTCCTAAACGGTTTCCCACTCTCCCTCCACGCTAGTGCGGGTGCATTTCCTCTAAATTAAGCCTTTCTAATCGCTAACACATTAGTATAATTAGTAGGACCTACACAGGCGTATAACCTGAACGGGTAGTAGTACGCGGTACTATAAAAGTAGTAAGTATGATTTTATATATATTTATTTTATAAATAATATTATATATATCATATGTTATATATAGGCATATTACATACCATATAATATATACAATATATAAAATATCAAATATCATATAATATATAATATATATGGAATATATATAATTATAAATGTGTATATTTTTTGTTGGAATATATATTTGAACGATACCCTTTTCTTGAATCGAATATAAATCATTATTAATACATTCAATTTATAATAAATATAAAATGTTTACATAATATTCGATTATATTGAGTAGTCTTATAGAAATGTTTTTTAAAACGTGCATACAAGTATTGTTACTTTTAAGATTTATTGGTCAGTTATAATAAACTTGTGTTTATAAATCAAAGTATTTCTTATGAATAAAGGAGTAATTTTGACGAATGTGAATGTATTAAGTACCAACTTAGTTTATATCTCTACAAATGTTTCTACAAATAGCCTTTGGGTTAGTGCCCCTTTAAATCACGCAAGATAATACTACTAATAATTATTATAATATATCCATATATAGTCCAGAGTATGTTCTGTAGTACGATGTTGTTCCCAGAGATTATCATGCAAGAGATTTACATATACAAGTACACTGGAAATACAACATCAAGAAAAAAGTTGTATACAAAATGGTGGACGTACATTTAGTTATTATAAATACTATTAACATGATAAAATATAAAACATCAGGTATTTTGTTTTAGAAATAATATAGTTATCTTAACATTTCAAACAATGCCAATTAGTGCACAATCATACTGAATTATTAAACCTTATCTCTAAGCAAGATATTTCATAACAAACCTAGAGCACATTTGTTTAGTAGGCCCTAATAGAGATGTCCCCAAATTGCTCGTTAGTTATTATTTTTTTAGAACCGCGTCTTACTACCCGTTCAGTTTACATGCTTGTGTACCAGCTACGCTCATGGTTTTTAAGGATTGGAAAGGTTAAATTTAGATGAGGTTTACCCGCATTTGCATAAAGGGAGAGTGGAAGACTTTTAAGAAAAAACAACCCCAGTAGGCCTACATCTGACCGAGATTCGAACATCTCCCTGTCATCGGCAGTCTGGTCTACTGCGAGAGTATCACCTTAGAACCCGCTTCGGTGGCCGCGTGATTTAACGCGCTACTCTCATGTTGGACTAGACTTCCAAAGACGGGAAGTTCAGGGTTCGATCCCGGTCGGGTGCACTGCGGGTGATTTTTGTTAAATGGCTTTAGAACTCTCCCTCCACTCCAAAGTGGGTACATTTCCTCTAAATTAAGCCTTCATAATCCCTAACCCATTAGTATAATTATTAGTACATAGGCTTATAACCCGAAGGGTTAGTAAGATGCGACGCTAAAAAAAAAGTAGTGCCTTAGACCACGTGGCCACTGAAATGGGCCTCGTTACATTATTATTATTATTATTATTATTATTATTATTATTATTATTATTATTATTATTACTATTACTATACCTATCATTATCTTCTCCACATATCACTCGTTCAGGTTACTAAGCCAACTCATTTAACTACACTTACGGTGCAAATATGAGGCATGTAGAATTTAGAGTAAATATACCCGCATTTGCATGGATGGAAAAAGATAAACATTTTTCTTTGAACGTCCAATTTCAGTCCACGCAGCTAGGATTTAAACCCTGACCTCTCCGTCAACGAAGATCAAGTGTAATTCCACAGCTTCTTATAATCATAGTTGCTCAGTAATATCCAAAAGTATGGATAAGTTTCTGAAACATTATTAATAACATATTAAAAAAAAATCAAATATTTACACACGTTTAACCCACTTAGGTGGCCAAATGGTGTAAGACGTCACTCTCCCAATAGACTGGGCTGCTGATAGCTGGGATATCGGGGTTCGAATTCTGGACGTGAGCACTGAGGGTGGCTTTTCCCAAGTGGTTTTTACACTCTTCTTACTCGCAAATGCGGGTGCAATTCCTTTAGATTCAACCTCACTCATCCTTAGCACATTCACTTAAATACTAAATAGTTAATTTGCGTTAAGCCCA
Source organism: Timema bartmani (assembly GCA_902151455.1). Taxonomy (NCBI): domain Eukaryota; kingdom Metazoa; phylum Arthropoda; class Insecta; order Phasmatodea; family Timematidae; genus Timema; species Timema bartmani. Next base: position 42,316 of record CABFWB010001427.1, read on the forward strand.
AACCGGTAGTAAAACGCGGTTTAAAAAAATACTCCTATCCAAGGAATATATTTAAAAGCTTACTTTTTTCCTTTGGTTTTTATTTCCATTTAGCTAAGTTATTAGCTTTATTCATATTTTATAATATTTTAAAGGTTTCTTGAAAATAATCTAAGTATATAATTTTTTTAAGCGTGTTTTCATATAATTAATAAATTTGTATGTGCCCTTGTCCTATTCACACTTTTATATATAACAATGTCTAGCTAACTCTTAATTTACCCATAGCATTGAAATGTTATTCCTTTCATTAATCAGTAGAATAACATTTTATTCAGACTTATGTAACGTAATGAACAGAAAAAGATTAAATGCCACGGCGGGATTTTTTTTTAACTCTTTGTGCACAAGAGATGAGTTGGCAGTTCTGAATACACTTATGTGGTAGCGGCGGAAGCATACGAGCTAGTATGTTATTAAGAGTTCAACAGTTGTACGCATAGTGCACGCCGGGTAATATGACAGCAACTTGGGACCATGACGTTAGGTTGATACCACCATGAAGAATCACGAGATTTATACACAGTAGCATTTATAGAAAACGTGCTTTATTTTTTCCTAGTGTTCCATGTCTTACTACCCGTCCGGGCTATCTAAATATATATGTTATGTGTGAGATTTGGATAATGTCGAGATTAGCCGGAAGATGTCGACATTATCCAAATACAGTGGATTAAGTCAGAAATATAAAGTAATTTATCTCATTTTTGACCTTATCCGGATAATCTCGACATTTAGCCACCAAGACTTAGACAACGTTGAATACTATATGTAAAACTAATCACGTGTAACACGGGTTATATTTTGGAACGACATTTTGATCTCTGAAATTGAATCATAGCAGTGCATTAACATTTGAAATGCCTCATTTTGATTCTTTCCTCTACACTAACCTAAACTAACCAAACATGGTCTAAACACACTAATATAAACTAGCCTAGCCTAACCTAACTAACCTTACCTCAACCCTAAAATTTTGACATTAGTCAAGTGTGGGTGGACAATGTCAATATTAACCGGATAAACTTCGAAAAACCTTATTTAATCACCTCTCATTTAACATAATCCACGTATTTTGGATAATTTCAACATTATCTGGATAATATTGAACGTATCCAAGTTCGGTCTTTACCCGTAGCATTTGCACAGGTGGGGTAGGGGTGGGATTGTTTAAAACATACCAGTGATATCTCTGATCCCCCTCCCCCGCTATGTCCCAATTTGACTAATCATGCATCAGTTCTGTTCTATATACCACACACTGAACAGCATTTATTTTTCAAATACCAGACTACCAACGAGTGTATTTGTTGTGTTTTTCTATTCACCGCGTCTAAGTAACCAATCAGGTTATAAGCATATGTTCCAGAACCAGATAATGGCTGGCAGTATTTTCTCTTAAATTTATTTGAGTTATTTAGCTAGCAATTTCTGAAACTGATTGATTATATCACCACACGACTTATAATCTACCTTAAGACTAGGACAGGCATAAAATCCAGCCCGCGTCCATTAGTTTATCACTGTGAAAGGGTAAACCCACATTTCACCAATGATAAATTTTTCGGCTATGCTGGGAATCGAACCCGGGACCTCTCAATGGACAGACACACTACCGACTGAGCTAAGGTGTTGGACAGGCTGGGAGCTGTTAATGATGATGATGATGATGATGATGAATTACGTTAATGGTAGGAGGGATGAGAAAGGTATAATTTTAGCAGAAAAGAACACGAATTTGCGTTAGGGGGGGAGTGAAGAATTATTGTGGTAAAACAGCCTCACTACACCCGACCGGGATTCAACCCATAATAATTGGTAATCTAGTCCAAAAAGAGCGTGGCACGTTAGACCACGTGGGTGCCAATGAGTCATGATAACAATTCAGAGACCCGCTTCAGTGGCCGCATGGTTTAAGGCGCTATTCTCAAAATATAGGCCTACTAGACTGCCGAAGCTGGGAAGATCAGGTTTCGATCCCAGTTGGGTTTACTGAAGGGGGTTTTTCCTAATTGGTTTTCCACTCTCCCTCTATGAAAATGCGAGTATATTTCCTCTAAAAATTCAACCTTCATAATCCGTAACACATTAGAGTAATTAGTACATAGACGTATAAACATGATGGGTAGTAAGATACGGTGCTAAAATAAATTACGGGCTCAATTTAAATTGACTCTGATTGCACTTAAAACACTCAAAGCTATGCTTTTGTATAGTTTAGATAAAGTGTACCAGCATTCACGTGGAAAATCACTTTGGGGAAAGACACACCTAAGTAGGCCTACATCCTGCCAATCTCTCCATCACCGGTAAACCAAATTAGATGATTAATTTAAATTGATTGAAAAATGACATCCGGAAACGGGAATCGAACCTGGGTTCTTTTACTTAGCGCACTACGTTTCTCCCACTGAGCTACCCAGGATTTGTCACGTGTTCAGGGTAATTCGTAACTCCTAGTTTATGGCTGAGTCTGTGATGGACGTGTGGTAATCATCAGCTACATATGAGCGGACGTTAGTATAGTGAGCTATCAGATACCACAACCATAGCTCAGTAGTAGGGCATTGGTACGCTGACCTGGATTCGATTCCCGCATCTAGGTGTCATTTTTCAACGAATATAAATTAAGAAGCAAATAGCCAAAGCTATTATATTTGCTTAAGTGAGGATCTACTCGCATCTAGTTATCATATTCTGAACATTGAAAAATGACACCTGGACACGAGAATTGAACCCGGAACCTTTGGCTTAGTACGCCAATGCTCTAATCACTGAGTTATCCAGGAATCATCATTCTTCACTCATATTTTAAGGCAGAGTCTATGATGGACGTGCTGAAATCGTCGGCTTCAAGTGTGTGATTTTTATTAATATCACGAGCTATCAGATAATGCAGCACGTTCATCATAGACTCTGCCTTAAAATATGAGTGAAGAATGATGATTCCTGGATAGCTCAGTGGTTAGAGCATTGTCGTACTAAGCCAAAGGTCCCAGGTTTGATTCCCACCCGTGTCCAGGTGTCGTTTTTCAATTTACAGATTATAATATAAATTAATTGAATTGTGATCCCCTCCATACGGACAGTACTGTAATTACAGTGATTTGCAGCCTGTATGTTGATATCATCATCATCATCATAAACTATTTACAGCCTGTGGCCAGGTGAGTTTAGTAAAATGCCTTCATCTTCCTCTATCCTTCCACCATTCTTACTAATTTAATTATTTTCATTCTTCTCCTCTCACTTGCACACTTTATGTCATCTGTGTGTTGATATTCATACAAATTTGACGAGCCTGACAGCTGATTCAGGAGCCCACCGATGCGGGTACCAACCGAAATAAATGCTTATGTTGATTTATTTTTTTCGTGTCGGTAGGAAATGTTATCTAAGTTAAAGACCCGACTACCATTTTCCAACTATTACGGCGGCGTTTTTTTTTTATCGTCTCTTCCTGGACGGTTTCAGGAGTGTAATGAGTGTGTCCGCGAAGTAGATAGAAACCATTACTTGACTTTACAAGTGTTATTGCGCCGACCGGCGTTAATGGACAGTAATCGTTTTAATGACCTGGCCTAACAGACACCGGTACAGTCATTAACTAGACCCTACTTCGGCTCTTGGTCCTTCTACCATGGGGATTTGGCTACGTATAGTTTGGTTTTGGTAGAAGAACAGTATTAGTTAGTTACTAAGATTATTCAAACAATTTTAATATATTCATACATCAAGTCATGTTATCTGCAGCTGTCACTTTCCATAGATATTATCAATGCCTCTAAAATAAGACTATTTTTTTCACCACATCTTACTATCCGTTCGGGTTATACGCTTATGTACTAATTACGCCAATGGTTTAGGGATTTTGAAGGTTTTGCTTAGAGAAAGTGCATTCACATTTACCTTGAGGGAGAGGGGAAAACTATTTCGGAAAAACAACCATCAGTACACCTTACCGAGATTTGAACCTTGATCTTCCTGTTATCGGCAGTCTAGTATACTGTGAGAGTAGCGCGTTAGACCATGCGGCCACCGAAGCGGGTCAACCTCACAAATAATATTGTAAAATTTTATCAATGTTGGCTGCAAAAAAAAAGTTTAATTGTTCTTCCAACCAAAACCAATAGAGACAGTGAATAACTTTAATCCATATATGCTTTATATTATTTAAATGATTTTGTTTCTTTCGACATTTTATTCAACTAGTACAGCGTTTTTCAACTGGTGTGCCGTGGCATATTGGTGTGCTGCGGGAGTATTGGGGAGTATCAGAATTAGACGAAAGAATAATTTGAGGAATAAAAATACATTTTCGAAAACCCATGATCAACATTATTTAAAAAAATAACATAATCACTAGAACTTAAGCTATTGAACTTTTAAACACAATATTAATACTTATTTTTTAAATGGTAAAATCTCGTTTTTTTAAAAAATTGATGTTGTGTTCTGACAATTTTGGCGGCTTGTTTAGTGTACCACGAGTTCAAAAAGTTTGAAAATCGCTCAAATAGTGGATCGTTGCAATGTTGGCTGCAATTTATCGCTCTGAAATTGATTCGAAGTTTTTTATTGGACACTTTTTGTCCGCCATTTTCCTACTTGCACTGGTCCCGGGCGGAGGTAAAGGTGAGGGTGGGGATAGGTTTGAGGTCACCGCATATGGCTTGGGTCCAAGTCCAGGCATAGCTAGGTGTGACCCTGACATCAAGTGTTTTTATAGCGTAGGGGTACATTTTAGGCAAGTTAGTACAAGTAAGAGGAACAATTTTATTTTACCCTTACTATTCATCTGGACAAATGCGGTTACACTTCCTTTAAACTCATTCTTCCTTATCCTAAATACATTATCGTAATTAGTAGGCCTACATATGCGTATAACCCGAACGGTTAGTGAGAATGTGTGCTACATCTTTTTTCAAACAAATGAAAAAAAATATATTCTTTGGCTACGGTGATTCTATAACAAAAAACACAAGCTATTCCAACCAAACCTTCAAGTTGATCTCATTAGTTGCAATAAATACACGCACGAACCGGTCAAGTACTTTTCGGGGAACAAAAATAATGCGAGTGTTTGAAACCGGACTTAAACTTCGGTAGGACCGCGTTTTCTCGAAACACAACTTTAAATTGGGAGTTTGGCTTTCATTTGTTTGTATTTTGTTTTAAAAGTAGTGTGTAGCACAACCAAAAATTTTACTAACGTAGAAGATGAAATATATTTAATATTTTTATTTTAGTAATACATCATTTTTCGGTTGACACATTTTAAGACCTTTCTTCCACAGATATATATCATGCTAACATTTTATTTTGTATGAAGAAATATAAAGTGGATTTAAAAAACTATTAATGAACATTATTTGTAATTTTTACTGTATTTTTAAAAAATGACTTTGAAACAAAAACATATATTATAAATAGCTCAACATTCCTTAAGGAATTCTGGTCTCAGTAATTGTATTTGTATTATACTGTTTTGTTCACATTTTATTGCCTTTTAATTTTAGGTAAATTATTATTACACACAATTAAGAGTTACCGGTTCATTTAAATTTTCGTAGTCCTACATAACAAATTATTTAAAAAAAACGTTTTTTAGCACCATTTCGACACAAGTTCGAGTCATTCGCTTGTGTACCAATTACGCTAATGATTTTAGGGATTAGAAAGGTTATATTTAGAGGAATTGTTTCCGAATTTGCGTGGAGGGAGAGTGGAAAACAATTTTGTAAAAACTACCCTCAGTGCATCCGAACGAGATTCGAACCTCGATCTCCCCGTCATCGGCAATCTAGTCTTCTGTGAGAGTAGATAGAGCGGTAGGCCACACGGCTACCAAGGCAGATAAAAAAATAGTTAAAATAATTTGAAGATCAAGATCATAAGATCACTGAGTTTGGTTAGCTGGTGATTGGTAGATCAGGTTTCTAATATCGGTTGGATGTACTGATGTTGGTTTTCTCTAAATGGATTCCCACTCTCCCTTTACACAAATTCGGGTATATTTCCTCTAAACTCTATCTTCCTCATACCTAACTCGTTACTGTACATACGAGGATATGCCAAACACAGTAGTACGAGGTATACACACATACAACAGACCGTGATAGGCATATATATATATATATATATTAGTTAGGCTAATATGCTAGGGATGAGGAAGGTTGAATTTAGATTAAGTGTACTGGTATTTGTTTGGAGAGAGAGTGTAAAAAATCATCTATGAAAAAATACCCTCAGTTTACCACAACGGGATTCCAACCTTCATCTCTCCGTCTGCGCCAATCCAACCTATTGCGATAGTGACGCCTTAGACTGATACCATTCGACCACAGAAATGGGTGAAATATATTAATATTTTATAGGTATTGTTAATATCTATCAAAAGTGCCAACTGTAGATCACATGACTTGACGTATTAATACGTGAAAGTACATCTAAAATCAGATAAGGTATTTCCTCTGTAAATTGTAGTGTAGAAAGGCTGTGCGCTTCTAGAAGTAGTTTTTTGACTGGGATTTGTCAGGTCACAAATGAGGGGAGTAATTGGAGCAACAAGGGGAGAGAGTAGAAGTGTCGGGTGATTGCAGCCAAACGAGGGGATAAAGTGAGAGTCCCTAAGAAGACAGGTAAACCTGAGAGGACCTACAATTGGGAGGGAGAGGGCATCGTCGCCTTTTAGTTGAGATCCTCCTCGACCTCGTTTCCATTAGCTTTATTGCCTGTGTTCTCACTACTAGCTACATTTTTACAACTTGGTTCTAGGAAAATCACGACAAACTGATCCCTTACTTTCAATTAACCCTCTAGGCGAAAGTAAAATATATCTACATTCAAAACGACTTTTTTTGGTTGTACCTAAAGTGAATCGAAAACGAGATTCTTTAACAAATAGTTAAGCCAAAGGTGCCGATTTCATATTCAAGTATCCTTTTAAAAATAATTTTATACAGACATAGTTATTACCAACTTAACCAAGCTGACTATTTATAATTGATTCGTCCTAACCTTATACCTGAAGTAAACAAACATCCCCATTTCACCACGCAAAAGAGCTACATGTTTGGTGGAACACTAGTACGATATTTTAAACAGGTGCAGCCATGTATAGTCGGTACCATAACAAAGTAAGCCACTATGAGTTTTTGTAATTTTAATGCTTTTACATTTCTGTCTTATGTTTAACACAACTCGGGCCAGACTCAGCAATGGGTTCCCTTCAACGCTGAGTCAGGAGTTTGTTGGTATTCAAACGGCTTGCAAAGCTTGAAGTATAATTTTTAAATCAAATGAAGGCATAATTTTAGTTATAATAATTTTCTAATGTTATTTTAAAACAAGTTTAATACAAAACTTAGGAGGGAGTATTTAGTGAAAGGATACAATTGAAGTCCGTTCAGTATCAAATCAGAGCATAGATTTCCACGTGGCCTTGTTTACATCAGGTCTCGGCTTAGGATGAAACAATAATAGCATAATATTGTCTATGTGTGATGTAAATAGTTAGCATTTCAAAGGTATTTGAAGCTCAAATAGCTATTAACTTTACTTTGATGTGTTCATACGATAGTCATGTATTCTTCGGCTGCCATTTTTGAGGGATGTATTCAATTACGACTGATTTCTGACAATAATAATTACCTCTTGTTGATGTTATCCAAACCATGTCCCTTTTGTTTGTTTTCTAAAAGGTTGTTTCAACGTTGTTTCGATTATAGTGAGACTGCTTGGGTGCTGCCGGGATTGTTTGGAGGGTAGGCCTACTGGGTTAAGGGGGGCCCCACCAAGAGTCCATCTGCCATAAGGGTGGTGGTAACTGGCAGTTTACAAAAAAAACTACCAAATCTACCCTCATGTATCCATTCGCCAAAACCATATGTTGATTATTTTGTCACGTTTGGCAATCAGAACTTTCACAATGAATCATTCGTTTGTAATTATATTTATCTTTTAACCGTTTTTACGTTATTTAAATATAATCTTATGAAAATATCCGTTTAGATGTTTCATTTTCATGGAAACGGAGTCTTCGGTTCACTTAAAAATGCTTCACAAAACAAATGAGCGCTTCTAAAATGCGGCGCTCACATCATAAATTAAGATGGCGAATCAGATGAAATGAGGGTGATTCAAGACGTCACACAAACCAAGATCTGTTGTGTTTTATGCGCATCTGTTTACAAAATAAAATCGTTTTATTTTGAACCAAATATTTTGTATGGTTCGTCATATAAGTTATAAAAACACGTTTATTTATTTTAGTGGTCAGTTGTGAGAAGATACACGTGTGAATATAATTATTTTTACTTTATTATTTATTGCATTATAATACCTCTTGTTGCCACAAATGCGGAAATACCTTAAGGTTAAGTTAGTTGGTTATGTCTATCAAGATATCACGCACTTCTAAAATTTTGCAGCACAGTGGTCGGAAACCACTAGGGTAGGTAATTGGTTCTAGTATGACATAGACTTCAAGGAATAACATCCTTCAAAAAAAGGATGTAGAATAATATTAATAAACTCAGCCGGCCCTGGCGTAGATCCTTCCTACCATCTGTGTGTATGTGTGTGTGTGTAGGTGTGGGTTGGGAGCTAGAACAGGTGATTTGGGAAAACAGTTGACAGCAAAGGTAAGATTTATTGCCCGACATTTCTCTATTATTTTTTTCACTCTCTCTCTCTCTCTCTTGCCTCTCAACTTTGTATATTGTGTGTATGTTCTGGTTTCTGTCACGATCTGTGATGGTGACTGATGATGAATCAATTGAGTCTTTCTGTCCGCCGACTCGCAAACAGAAATAAAGTTATAACTAATCGTTTACGAGTGCTTTATTGTGCTTTCTTTCAAACCCCCGTTAACACAAGGCTACTGTCACACACGGAGAGTGATTTAATGGCTGCAAACACTTTCTTACTTTTATTGAGAATATTATTTTTTCCTACAATTTCATAAAAACAATGATTACTTATTTTATCACTACCTGTTCTGGTTATATGTATATACATATATATTAATTTATTTATTTAGCACCGCGTCTTACTACCTGTTCAAGCTATACGCCTATGTATTAATTACATTAATAGGCTAGGGATTAGTAAGGCTTAATTTAGAGGAAATGTACCCGCACTTGTATGGAGGGTGAGTGAAAAACCATTTAGGAAAAAACCACCCTCAGTGCACTCGACTGGGATCGAACCCCAATCTCCTCGTCTTCGGCTGTCTAGTCCAACATGAGAGCAGCGCATTAGACCACGTGGCCACTGAAACGGGTGTGTGCATATATATATATATATTAATTACGATAATCTTGCAAGGAAGAGTAAAATATTATACAGAGGAAATGTTCCTGCATTTGCGTGGAGGGGTAGGGATAGACAATTTAGAAAATAAATGTATCAAGTACACCCGACCGCATTTGACCCCCGATCTCTGTCTTCGGCATTCCAGCGTATTGTGAGTGTGACGCTTTAGACCATGTGACCACTGAGTGTGCACTATCTACTACAAGCTTAACTGAGGTTCGTTTTAAGTTATTATATTAAACCAATCCCAACCTAAATTAACCTCACCTTACATTATAAAACAATTAAAAGTTAAATTAGCTTGAAGACTAAACCTGTTCTTTATTTGTCTATTTCATGGACCGGGCTAAAAACTCGTTCAGTTAATAAATTGGATAATGACTGGAGCTTCCCAGTTCATGAAATAACCAGTTCATGCATAAACTGGGTAGCACAAGCGCTGCATAAATACCCACATTCGATTGTAGACAGTGTGGAAAACAGGGAAAAAACAACTCCATATACCCAACCGGGTTTCAAACTCCAGCCATATCGTCATCGATAAACCAGACAAGATGGGAGTGAAGCTCATTTAGATACATCCTATGAAGTGATTCGATAACGAAACTTTAGGAGAATTCTGGTTGAAATAAAAGTATCTGACTTACAAAACACCTACTAAAACAAATTTCATATATTCATACGTCGAGTCATAGCTTGAAATAAGTCTGATACGTCCAGGTGAGGACTGAAAATTCAAAATATTTTCTAAAACTCCTTTCCCAATGTAAACTACTGAAAGACAATACGAGGCTATCTTAACTAATTTGGAAACCAGTTTCGATGGCCGCATGGTCTAAGGCGCTACTCTCACAATAGACTAGACTGCTGAAGACGGGGAGATCAGGGCTCGATCCCATTTGGGGGCACTGAGGGTGGTTTCCCCTAAATAGTTTTCACTCTCCCTCCACGCAAATGTGGGTACACTTCCTCTAAAAATTCAAACTTCTTAATCCCTTACACATTAGTGTAACTGTACATAGGCGTATAACCCTAAAGGGTTAGTAAGACACGGTGCTAAAATAAACTAATTTGGAAAATATCTTGAACAAAATTTTTAAACATAGCTGTACATTTGACTGTGCTTAGATTTGTTTTTGTTTTTGAAGACTAAAGCATTGACCATTTTAAATTGTTTAGTGTAAAGGGAAACACAAAGACACAACAGCAGACCTTAGCTTTTAAAACTTAAATGATTTATTGGTAAAAGTGTTGACAGTTTTACGTGAAAGTAAAACAAACTGTTTGGATGGTTGATCCTTTTACCACGGGAATAGCATTCACGTCAGAAAATGAATTAATGGTTGGTCAGGTAATTAAATAAAAACTTTGAAAAATAACCACAGTGATCTAAAACATAGTCTAAAAGATTAAGTATGTGCAGCTAATAAATGTAAAGGAAAACACAAAGTGGAAGACGTAAAACAAATGGAGGAGAATAGATAATTAGAATCTTAGAGACGTTAATAAGGACAGAGAAATATTGACAAAGAATTGAATAGAAGGTTAAACGTACTAAAAAGTAGAACACTAGAAAAATACAAAGCTAAACCGAATGACAGATATAAAGCGATTGGACGGATAAAGAGCTGAGAAAATAGATATAGCTATGCTGACCCCATTTATTATTCAAATTATTTGGGTGTATATGTTTGTGTAAGAATATTGTTTCCCTTTTGGTAAAAGTGGACATTGTCCACCTGCCTTTCATTTGACTCCTGTTTCTGTTATTTATATATTTTTATTATTATTGTTGTTGCGTTGTGTTGGCTGCACTGCACGCACACACCTGTGATTGAAGGGAAAGGTCGTATCGTGCAACAAGTAGGACTTACAACCTCACTTCGCCTGACGTTCTGTTGAGGCGAGGTTACAAACAACCTCACTTCGCCTGACGTTCTGTTGAGGCGAGGTTACAAAAGCAGCCACACTGCGAGAAAAAAAAGTTATATAAAAACAAAACTATCTGCTTTTGCAATCGTTCTAGTTCAGGAGTGGTCACTGTTTTTTTCTATTTTTTTATTTTTTCTCTCTCTATATGGTAACGTGCATTGCAAACAGCGGCTAAGAGCTAAAAATGATCAACTACAAGTCTAGAATACTATGAAAATTAAACTTTAAGCGGCACTGCCGATGATATTACGGGTTTGTTATGCTTTCCAATTAGTAGATCTCTAGACTTTAGATCTCAGTGTTAAACGTAATGTTCTAGGTTTAGCTACCTTATAAGTAATTTAATAAGTTACGTTTTTAAATTAATGTAAGATATTCAATGCTGAACCAGAAAAGAGGGTGGGTGGTATTGTTTATTGTATTTTCTGCTGGGCTGTTCGCAACTTACAGCAGGTTAAGACACAGAATGAAAGATGTGGGGAATTTTAATGAAATATTTATTTTCACTGAGCCCTACTAGGCACTACTATTTCAAGCCATACGCATATATAGGGTGGTTAGAAAACAATTAGACGATCTATGCCGAGGAAAGTGATGGACAACGTGTTGAGGTTTACCTGACGTCCGGTGGAGCTCACCTGAGTAACAGTATCTTCAAAAAGTGAAAACGTGTAGTATGTAGTTCGCTTTTATTTAGATAGTGAATATTTAATTTTCAATCAAAGTGTTAATTTTCAAGCTACTAATCGTCTAATTGTCTCGGCCCCACCCTGTATATTAATTACGCTAACGTGTTAGGGATTAGGACAATATAAGTTAAAGGAGATGTACCAGTATTGTCGTGGATTGAGAGTATAAAACTTATGATGTTATTTTTATATCTTTTAATTTAATAATATATGCAAGTCCATAAACAACATTACCTTGCTACCATTTCCATAAATAATGTCATCCCCCTTGGATTTTCACCGAAAATACAGGATACAGCTGGAGGATATTTTTATTCCAGGAAGTATGAAATAGAACTAATTGGAATATTTGGCAAAGTACAACATTTTTTAGCGATGGGTGAGACCAGCCCAAAATATAATTAACTAATATGAAAAATAAATCTAGCATGGAAATTCATTAAATTATTTGGAACTAATTTAACTTTATTCTTAAAACGTTTTCTTTTAACAATAATAATATTTAAAAAGTTTAACATTTTATTATATGGAACATTTATATACAAGACTTTTAAATAACTAACATAATATTTGGTTTGTTCTTTAAGACAGTTAATTTATTATTTTGATTTTCTTTTTTGTAAATCTACTAAGCCTACTTTATTTCTTGTAAAATTATAACTGTGATTACATAGCGCCTCTAGGTAGGAATGGAATTTTGATTTTAAAGGAACATAAAATTATTCATTGAAATAACTAGAAATTGTTTACTGTATTTTTTTTATAGAATTTTATTTTTTAATTGTATCTTCATACAGGTTAGGCCAACTGGCCCAGACTCGTTTTATCTTAAAATTAATTTTCTTTTATGTTATTGTAATTTTAGTAACTTAATGCTCTCAAATTATTAAGGTTAGTTGATTGGAAAGCAGCTCCATTACAATTAAGGTCCCCGTTTACACACCAAGAGGTCCTCAGATATGAGTATTTGTTTTTTTAAATAAGATATTAATACTAATAGAAGTTAACGACAGCAAAATTTCAGTTTTTATATAAACCATTTGGTAGAAAAGTGCCTTCAGTAAACCATACAGGGATTTGAACCTTGGCCTCCCCGTCATTCCAAACCGGACTAGATGAGTCTGGCGTTTATTCCGCAAGCCTACCTTCATGGGCTGAAGGAAATCTACCGTCATCTACTGCTAGAAAGAATGGGTAAAGAAATAAACTCCTGCCAGAACACTCGGCCGATTCTCGAATATGGATTTCCCAAATCTCACTTGCACAAAACTAAATCTTGTCTGTTATTTCAAAGATAGTCTCAGATTATTGCTCTTTGGCCCTCAGCCTGATAATAAACGTGCATTCTGCTGAAAATTCTAAACAAGTGTTTTGACTGTAGCTAATTTAACTTGATAATCGGGAAGAGTAAGGAAACTTAGAAAGAAATGCATCCACCTTAGTGTGTAGAAATGACGAGAAAACCCTAGCGAGAAATCATATTTAGAACACAATCCCTAATATTAAATCCCGATCTTCCTGGTAGCCGAGTCATACACGTTAGATTAACGTTTCTCAAACCACGTGTCACGACTTTGTTGCTGGCTCATCCTGGGTTCGATGCTGGGAATATCCTCAAAGCTAACAATACTATTTATACATGTCAGGAAGAGTTGATCAGCACAGCAAGACGTGTAGTAATTGATGGCAATGTCATAACTTCGTACCTTTGGATTAGCAACCAAATGTTCTACCACTGAGCTATTCAGGATTGGTCGAATGTTAAGGAGCTCATAGTTTAAGGCAGATTATGTGATAGACTAGTTAAAATCATTAGCTACTATGAGATATCATTAATACCATAGCTACTGGCGAGTTGTTAGTGCATTTATGATGAAGTTGGTACAGTGAGAATAGTGAGGCTTAAGAAACTGAAATGATCTCTAGGTTACGTAAAAAGCCATATCAAGGCTCGCTATTCGTGTACACTTATTTATTGTACAAGCATTAACTTTATTCTATAAAATTTAACCTAAATATATTATACTTTTCCTTCCCATCGTAATTTTTATTTCTATCTTTGAAACATCTTTTACTATCCCCATGTGAAGAAAATTAAACTCTATATTTTTACTTGGGCAATATTTGATTCGGTTTGGCAAAAAAAAAAGTTTTACTATAAAAACTGCAAATATACTGCCCTTAACTCGCGTTCCGTACACTCTCCCCTTAAAACAATCAATTCTACCACCCCCACGTAGTATCGAATCAAGACCAGTCATATTATAAGATCCTTAGTCAGCATCGAAGTCAGATATTCCCAGCTGAATCTTTCGGTGCATAAATAAATAAATGAACAATAAATCGAGCCGTTCTAGCGCTCCTATTCAGGAACTTTGTTCCTTCCTTCTTCAGATAAAGACTACTATGTCCGACTTCCCTCTCTGTCTTTCCGAACAAACGCAACTAGAATCTTGATAACCTTGGGAAGCCATCACGAGAGCTCGGTGCAAGAATGTGCTATGTGGAGCTCGAGGTCACAGAGGTCTGATTAGATCACTGTGTTAAATAACACCAGTAATGTAATTTAACAGCATTATTATTAATACCACTATCATCCTGGGCCCTCCTGTGCACTTTCTAAACACTATCAGCGTAGCTATTGCAAGACGCTTTCCAGTACAGGGGTTTAATTTTCAAATGTAGTTTGATTGAAAACTATCCCGCATTGGTGGGCGCACGGGCTAGGGGTCATTCCCACATGGTTTGTCGGTGACAGAGAAGTCGTGGTGTTCTGATAGTGATTTTCCCTAAATGGTCTCGTAATCTCTCCCTCCCTCTCTCTCTCTCTCTTAGAACAAATATAGGTGAATTTCCTCCTTAATACTGTTTATGTCATCTCTACCTCACTAGTGTAAAGATATAGATCAGCCTGCGACCCTCGGCAACATATTTTGCAGCCCGCGACGCATTAGAAAAGTTAAAAAAAAAAGAAGTCATCCAGGAGCTCCTACAATTGTGTAAAATGTATCATATGTATTATTTGCTGTACTGTGCTGTATATCAATTATCATAATACTTTTAATGTAATATATTAGCTATTAGTCTAAAGGCCTATCATGTAACATTTGTTTGTTTAATTTATCCAAAACTTGAAAATACTGTACACTGCGGCCCACACACTGTCTAGGAATATAAAATGAGGCCTTAGCTAACTTCAAGTTGGACATCCCTGATAATAGATAGTCCAGACGGGTAGTAAAATGTGGTTCACGCAAAGAACTAATGTTTAGTTTATTACAAGTTAGCGAACAACTAACTAAAATATCTCATTTGATTATTTGTTTTCATATTGAGATTTAAATTTTAAGAGATTGTATCACTTTTTTAAATATTATGTTTTATTTAGTGTATTCATACGATTTTTTTATTACTGCGTCTTACTACCCATTCAGGATGTAGATATATGAACTGATTAAAGTAGTGTGCTAGAGACGAGGAAGGTTGAATTTACAGGAAGTGTACTCACATTTGCGTAGAGAGAGAGTGGAAAACAATTTAGTGAAAACCACCGTTGTTATACCTGAACGGGACTCGAACCCTAATATCTCCATCATCGGCAGTATAGCCTATTGTGAGAGTGACACCTTATATAGCTCGACCACCATCTTAACGTTGGATAAGGTTAAATTATTGTATTATTTCATGCTTTTGGGGGTTTTACTATCATTTTAGCTCAATTTTTAGTATTATAATGACCTCGTTGGGTCTACGAGCATTTATACACCGACAAAAATATTATTAATAATGGTAATAATATTTATATCTGTAATTATAACATAAACAAAGTGTCATAAAATCACATCATTACTACGTTTTATAAAAAAAAATTAGTCTAACTTACGCAACCCTACAGTAAACATCAGTTAGTTCAGCAATAATTGTTTAAGGTGGGATTAAAGGAAACTCAAGTTGAAGTTCTCATAAAAAAATTATTTTTAGCCAAAATAAATAAAATATTTCTATAGTAGAAACGTTTATTTTAAATTTTTACACATAGTAATTTCACCATTTCTTGAATATTTTATATGGGCATACTGGAATATGATAACTTTTTATGTTCATTTAAATAGTTTTTCTATAAATTCTACTTTGCTATGACAAATATTCAACACTTGTTAATTACTATGCGTAGAAAATTAAACTGAACCTATCTACTATAGAAATATTTGATATATTTTGGACAGACAAATTTTTTTGCATTAAAACTGTAAAAATACTGACCCTAGCTTGTAATTTCTTCCATCCTACCGTGAGGTGGGAAGGTAGATGAAGCAAGAAAAAGCTAATGTTTTTGAAGTTTTTATTGATAAATATTTTTTGATCAAAATAAATCAAATATTGCTCCAGTACAAATATAAAGTTTAATTTTCTTCACGTGTTGATATAAACAGTTCTTGAATATTTGTCATGAGCATGGTGAAATTATCTAACAAACTTTTTAAATGAAGAGAAAAAGCTGTAATTAAATTCTAGAACACCCTTGACAGATATTAAATAAAATTTTAAATCACCATGTGAAGAAAATTAAACTCTATGTTTGTATTAAAGCAATATTTTATTTATTTTGGCAAAAAAAAAAGTTTTACAATCAAACTTAAAAATAAAAAACTGGCCTTTTCTCGCGTTACCTTCCATCCCACCTTAAACCAAGACGCGCCCGTACAGGCACATTTTTTTTACTAACATTGGAAAGTTGTGTTTCATTGAAATCTTAACCCGTGCTGCTTGCAGATAATGTCCTTGGTAAAGTTGATTCTACACGCCGGCCTTGTATTATTGCACCACGGTCCCGACTTTGAGCTCTTTCTTGTAGGTTTCTATGGTTTATATTAAGTTTAATACTTTATAATCAAGTTGGCGATACATCAGAGCGGCATTTGAAAACTCGTAGTCTTAGACTTTGACTTAACCGGCAACGGTTCGAATGTAACGGGATGAACGTTTTACTTAAACCAAAAGAAAACGCGTGCGCAAGTCTGTATTTCTACAGGAATATCTACCATTGCGTAATTTTAGCAGGACTTTTCTCTTCATTTAGATTTATTATTAGGACCACGTCTTACTACCCGTTCGGGTTATACGCACTTACAATAGTGTGTAATGTTAGGGATGAGATTAAATGGAGGACCTACAATTCAACGTGGGATCCGAACCACGGTGGAGGCCTGGCATTACACACATTCACAAGTTGTGATTAATGCACGTCTTGTCAGAGGTGAAGGAAGGGTTTGGCAATCATATAAGTCTGTGCCGGGACCGAGGATTGAACCCCGGACCCTCAGAACAGAAGTCTGACACCTTACCCCTAGACAACCAGGTCACCTCTTTATTTAAAGAAGGGTTTGTGGTCAAGTAATAATAATAATGGTGTGTCTGGAATACATCAATCTGTCGCTCAGTTTATGGAAAGATTAACAAGTACTAATAATCCGTTGCCCTAGAGACGCCCGAATGTATTAATTGTAACATCCTTTCCGTGGAGGTTCTTTCCATGTCCCGATGAGATGAGAGGATTATGGAAGTTAATATTATGGGGTGGACCCATTGAAGATCCGACACCTTAGCTCAGTTGGTAGCATGTCTGTCTACTGAGATAAGAGTCCCTGGCTTGATTCCCGGCATGACTGAAAAATTTGTCATGGGTGAAATGTGGGTTTACTCTTTCATAGTGATAAATTAACGGCTGGGGACTGGATGTTATGCCTGTCTTAGTCTTAAATTAGATTATAGTGCATATGAAGCTACGACAGGCTTAGCAAGCTGGCAGTGGTAAAATATATTACTAGAATAGAAAGCTGACCCAGACCATAGGTTGGAAACAGTAATGGATGTAAAGTAAAGAGCCATTGAAGGTATTAAACTAACTTATGTTTAGTTAAACAAACCTTGGTTACCATGGGAACTATTACCCTATAGAGAAAAATTCCCCGATACCAAGCGGGAATTGAACCTATAGGTAAGCATCCAGGGACTCTGACCACTATTTGTTCATGACACATATTCAATAACTGTTGAGATAATTAAAATAATTTTTGAAAATTAAACTGAATGTTTCTACTGAAATAATGTTTGATTTTTTTTTAAATATTGTTTTGTCATAAAAACTGCAAAAATATGGACCTCAATTCGCATTCCCTTCAACCTAAACATAAACATAGATTTAAAAAATATACAGACGTCTCCATCTCCTATTAATATTTTGTTTGATACGAGGGATATGTAGGCCTTCTATGGGAGCAATTTGAAGAGACTAACTAGTTATGGAACAAGGAGAAGATAAGGAATACTAAATAACTCCATAGTAATTTGTTTGTATAGCCTATACAAAATAAAACCAAGTTTTTTGGGGGGGAGGGAAATCCGAAATCAAGTCGATTATTATACGATCTTATACTTGCGTTTCGGGATGTGTTTACTTTACCTATTTTTCACTTCCAAAAATTGTCAACTAAAAACATCAATACTA
The DNA here is from genome assembly GCA_902151455.1 of Timema bartmani. Lineage (NCBI taxonomy): Eukaryota > Metazoa > Arthropoda > Insecta > Phasmatodea > Timematidae > Timema > Timema bartmani. The sequence continues at coordinate 60,802 of CABFWB010001427.1, forward strand.
CACATAAACGTCCCTATTTTAAAAATGACGTTATGCACTAGAGCCACTACATTGTTTCCTTTTTATATTTTTATGTTTCCGAGTTGTGGTAGAATCATTTTGCGAAAATTTACAAGTTTTTTTTTACTAACACAATTTTCAATTTCTGACTCAAATCGTAACCATAACACCTCTAGAAAACTTTTTTTAAAACTATAATTTCCTTCCTTATCTTACCAGCTGCTACTTAAGACTAATGGCAGTGATTATTATATTTTTTAATGTGTATTACGGGATGCAAACACAATATTCATAAATATCATTTTTAGCGTAAAGTTTTACGATGCATATCAACATTGTGATTTGCTTCTAATACAACTTAATTTGGTTATAGGTTGCAGGCAGAACAAAACCTCTATTACAAACAAACACTTACATTATCAATTCCTAGGTTAGAACAACATAAACACACTCACTCTATCAATTTTTATTTTAGAATCACACACAATCAATTTCTATTTTAGGATCTCACACACATACACACACAATCAATTTCTAGATTAGAATCACACAGGCACACACACAATCAATTTCTAGGTTAGTATCACAAAGGCACACACTATCAATTTCTATGTTAGAATCACACATACCCAATCAATTTCTAGGTTAGAATCACACAGGCACACACATTATCAATTTCTAGGTTAGAATCACACATACACAATCAATTTCTAGGTTAGAATCACATAGATACACACTATTAATTTCTAGGTTAGAATCACACAGACACACACTATCAATTTCTAGGTTATAATCACATAGATACACACTATTAATTTCTAGGTTAGAATCACACTGACACACACTATCAATTTCTAGGTTAGAATCACATAGATACACACTATTAATTTCTATGTTAGAATCACACAGACACACACTATCAATTTCTAGGTTAGAATCACATAGATACACGCTATTAATTTCTAGGTTAGAATCATGGTAGGTTTAACATTTTTAAGTTAACTAGCCTCTATATTTATAGAATACTCTCTAGTCAGCTAAAAAGATATAGAAACATTAGGTTTAGTTGAAATGAAATTCACACAACTACATGTCTGGAATGTCTACGTTTAAACACACTAAAGAGGCTAGGGTGATTAGTATTTATAGTAAATGCACCATCATTCACGTGGAGCGTGAGGGAGAGCCATTAATAAAAATACACCCTTAGGATCCACGGCTGTGATTCGAACCCTGACCCTGACAGTTGTAAACTATACTACATGAACTTAACGTTTGGTCCATGTGCTCACCGTTTCAGGTAATTTGGGAAATTTTCGGAGACGTTTAGTAAACATATTCTATAATTTCAAGAATATTTGTTTAAGTTGAATAAATAGGCCTACGAATGAAGACTAAAGAATAATATCACACATGTTCTGGCTCAAGTTCTTTGATATGTAAACATAATGTAACATGTAAATATATGTAAATAAATTCATTCGCCGCAGGTGTCTCACAATAACTTAACAGGACCACTAAAATCTAACAACTGTTGACGTCATTTCCTGGTTAATGATTGAGCTAGCAACCTGGCTCCCTCCTAAATAAATACATGCACGTTAAGGGGGCCACGGTACCTCCTACAGAAATGTATCTCATCACTGAATAATGAAAACTCTAGTTTGATTTGAAATATTTACTCTTCGTTAGATTCAATACAAAACTATTTGTATTTACGAGAGTATATTCATATGCCAATAATTCAGAGAAAATCTTTTGAAGTTTTTAAAATTAAATTAATTTTTTAATCTTGATGTTTATACTATAAATAACTAACCGCATCGTTGAGCACGCAGGCTAAGGCATCACAAGTATATCACATGAACAATAATGCATATTTTTTAATTAAAAAGTATATTCAAAGTCATATACAGAAACCCAAAAAATTATGGTTCAAAATTTCTATCTATTGAAAAATGTATCAAATCATCCAAGCATTTATGAAAATAAAATAAAAATAGAGGTACTAAACGTGCACTTTCCGAATTAAATGTTATAGAAGCAAACGACCTATGTAATAGATTAATTCTAGAAAAGCTACAACACCCAATCCCCCTCCTATCAGCTCCCCACTATTTTATAATGATAATTTTTCAGATATTTCGGGATTCACACTCAGGATCCCTGAACTAAATAGGCAGATGTGCTGCCTGTTACGCATATAAGTCAAGTTGAAGTGATAGAAGAGTTCGAAGCAGTAATTACCAATGTTATTTGGCACATATTCACACCTGGAGTTCACACTGGAACGAGTTTCCTCATAAAAAATAATCCTGGGCCTTCTTACTCACTTAATTAGATCCTAATGACCTCTTATTCATCATCTTGCCGCGCTAAGTGCACATATTTCATTACGTTCCTGAACGTGATTTAACGTCGCCATAATTAAAAACTCTACACTTACTACGCTTACGCATTTTAAACTAAAAACAGGCATAAAAAAAAAAGCTTTGCCCTCGTATCATACTGTGCGTTTTACTTCAATTTAAACTATCGCGGCTTTTAATAATTTAGTAGCCTTTAATTAAAAAACTAAATTATCCCTCTTAGAAACATCAGTTAAAGTACTGCACATAAATATTATATTCATGTGTATTGCTTCTATATTTTCTCTCTCCTTGTTTCCTCGATGACATCTTAATAAAGTGCATGGGTCCGCAACAGATGACAGGTAGAGAGAGTGGTAGTCCTCCTTAAGAGCTCATAAACTAAAAAATAGGCCTAGCCTATACGTTTTACGACGTCGTATGGAAACAGGAAATAAAATGTTGTTTCTTCTTCTTCTCCTTCACCCATAACAGTCACATAACTTAAAAAAAAACACAACTAGTGTAAGCTGGTTCGTAAAGGTAAATCTACCTATTTAAAAGTATTGTAAAATGAACCTTATATGAATGCTACCTCTACCGTGTGTGTATGTGTTTTTTTTTTGCTCTGCAGAATCTCCACGTGGATGGAACAAATGACAATGCGTGTCCGTACAGTCGGATTCGAAATATAATCTGCTATAAACACCTTAAAAAATGTTGGTAGACATATCTATACAGCATGGTAATTTAATGTTGATAGCCTAAAATTGTACCACGTCATTTTTGGAGAAAATTCCTGATAAAAATATCATTTCCAGCCCATTTTAAATTTTTTCTTAATATTACACGCCTAAATCAAGTAAAGTAAAACCCACTTCGGTGGCCGTATGGTCTAAGGTGCTACTCTCGGAATAAACTAGATTGCCGATGACGGGACCGGTCTGATGGACTGAGGGTGGTTTTCCCTAAATGGCTTACCACTCCTTCTCTTCGAAAATGCGGGTTCTTTTCCATTATATTCAACCTTGCTTATCCCTAACCAATTGGAGTGATTAGTACATAAGTGTATAGCCCGAATGGGTGGTATTATAAAAATAGTAGAGTAGATTATCTAACACAGTAATTTATAACCAGGTGTCCGCGAATGTGTGTCCATGGTTCCGCGAGAATTTGCAAAAACCTGCTTTTTATTGGTCTGTGTGTTCATAATTTTTGGACATCGTGGAAATATGTTAAGGCAATTGGCCCGTTTAATTTGGCGTAGAAATGCAGAGCTATGGGAACAAACGGTTATCTTCAAGAATTTTTTATTGTTTTGCAATTTTCTTTTCGGGAACGGTTTGTTCAATAATAGAAGCTTGTTGATTAAGTTATACTTTTTATATACATACCTCCTCTATAATTTTAGCAGTGATCAAATACCTATAAAATTGCCTTTTTCAATAGAAAGCTGCTGGCTTCATAATAAAAAATAAGAAAATATAACAATTAATAAACATCAATACATTATCTTAGAAGGGGTGTTGAAAATATTAACATAAACATTTCACTCGTTCTCCAGAAAACTGATATTCCCAAATGTATGATTTTTCCCCCAAGGCCTGTCCGGTAGCTAGCGACATCTACTGTTTCTGTGATCTATATGTTCTTGTTGGCGCGGAAAGATACTTTGGTCAGTTATGAAGCCACACCACGCCTTTCACCCTCCATCCCACCATCCCACAAAATAGGTTTTAGACTTGCACTCGACAGGGCCAAGGGCCTTAAAATAACTCGTGTATCCGAATAAGAACCAACCCTCGTCATTTGCACGCAAATTTTGTAATCCACCCCCGTTGAACCTAATATGTGTCAGCCGGGTAGGGGCGTCCCGAGATCTTACAAAATATTTTAAGGGTTCTTCCTAAATAAAAAATTGTTGAGAATCCCTTATACACAGCATAATATTATATTATTATAAATATGTGTTAGTTGTAATATTTTTATATAATAAATTTTCCCGCTTGGTTGTAACAATATATTATTAAATATTTATTGTAACTATGAAGCGACAAAGAAATAAAATAAAATAAATGTCACTGTCATTTTCCTGGAAGGTGAATGGACAGCTATTTAAGGTAAAATCTTCCCAAGAAAATTAACTGATTGGGAATGAACTCTTTTCTCAAATTAATTTAAATAAATTTAATGAATTAGTTCTCAAATACAGGTAGAGTAAAATTATTTGTACGAACAACCTCTGTTTCCACAATAGATGTCTCTCTATGTATATTTATGGTGCAATTTTTAATATTTATCATAATTTATACTAACAACTAATTGATTTTACCTAAAAGATACCAATAATATTATGTTTTTAACTTGGAAATGGTATAAATCCCATGAAAAAAAAACACACGTTATAAAATTTCAAATGACACCTCTAAAACCAAACGAATGGTTAGGTTGATTCACTTAAATTTATACTATACATTTATATTCGAGGCTATTTCTATACGGCTCAGATTTGGAAAGAAATATTTTAATTCACTCATGACTGAACCAACAAATTGACGTCTTGTTTTCACCGTTGAGGCACTCGGTTCGATTCTTGAGTTGAATTGAACTGGGCTCTGCTGGCTATTCTGAAAAGGGGGTTGGGTTGCATTTGTTGTGAATATATAAGGGTGCGTAAGCTGTACTCTCCAATAGAAAATAGGCCAAACCCAGGCAGAAAGCCTCATAGCCTTGTGTTGAAACCAGAATAGGTTTAAGATATAATAAGGAGATGGATGAGAGAAATTGTCTGTTAATACAAATGATTTATATTCTAGTAGAGACAGGAGATACCATACTATAATATATAATATATAATAAGGTTAAGACTTAGATATTATTGTAATTGAATAAATGCGAGTATGAATTAAATTGGTTAGGTAACCTTTAAAATATTGTATATAAATACCTTATAATTTGCCTTTATAAGAAGTTGGCATAATTTGGTAATATCTGTTTATATTGGTAGCGTTGTTGTGAAATGAGTTAAATACATACAAAATAACACCAATACATAACAACTATGAACTGACAAGCATTCATTAATATATACACTAGCCTGTGTAAGATACACAAATATATACACTAGTCTATGTTAGATACACTAACCTGTATATTATAATATACATATAGATTATGTAAAATACGTTAATTATTACATTTAATTGTATCAATATTAAATATAATATATAATAATTAGTGTAGCTTTTCTTTCTTATAATTTAGTTTAATATTTAATTTAACATATCTCCCCCTCCATTTATATCTCCCACTCTTTATCTCTAACTTCCTATATCTCCCTCTCTCTTTCCCTCCCTGTCCCTACATTACTTTTTTTTCATAATTTTATCTCTACCTTGCTCTCTCCTCATTTCTCTTCCTCCCTATCTCAACCTCCTATTATTCCTCTCACCCTCTCATTGCCTCCCTTTATTCCTCCCACCCTCTCATTCCCTCTCTTTCTCCCAATTTTATCCTCCCTTTCTCTTCCTATCCCTCCCTTCCATCTCTCTCCCTCCTTCTTTCTCTCCGTCTCTCTCTGTATATTTATATACAGATAGAAATAGGGATATAAAGAAAGAGAGTAAATAAGGAATTCCGATGGCTAAAAGATTGGTAGGTAAAGGTAAGGTATAAAAACCACAAAAATTAAACAAACAAAACCAAACAACAACTATTTATATTAACATCTGACCTATTTGTTTGCCCCAAGACTATCCTAGGCGGGGAGTTCCGGTGTGTTTGTTATGTACGTACGTAATGTTCTATTATATATTTTTTTTACTCCACGGCCTCCTGTAGTTGAGAGCAAGCCAGCCAGGGCAGGGACACGTCAGCAGAGACAGGAAGAGCAGATCACACCACCTGACTTTATATTCCTTGCCTCGTATACAAGAGATGGACACACAACAGAGAAGGGGGGCTTTCAGCTTGAGAGACTTCGACGAGCGGGTGGGAACCAAACACACCAAACAAACCTTCTTGTTCTTCTTGGACGTTAGCTAAGACACTTAGTCTACGTTACGTACTCTCGGGAGGAGGGGTGAGGGGGATACCAAACTTATTCTGTTTTTTTCCCGATTGTCTTCTAAATGTGGAATTTTCGTCACGCTTATGTAGTACACAGTTCAATACTTTTTTTTTTCTCCACCGCTTCTTAGTACTTATACTTAGCAGCGCGTCTTACTAACCGTTTGGGTTATACGCTTAAGTACTAATTACGCTAATGGGTTAAGAATTGAGAAAGTTGAATATAAGGGAAGTGAACTTGCTTTTGCGTGGAGGGAGAGTGGAAAATCATTTAGGGAAAACCTCCCCCAGTGCACCCGAGTGAGATTCGAAACTTGATTTCCCCGTCCTTTGCAGTCTAGCTCAACATGAAACTAGCGCATTAGTTAACTACGCCACCGAGTCTGGTCCGTCCGGACTATACGTATACATGAATTATGAAGATATTGAGTTCGATTTTTTTTCTTACGATCACAACATTTTCTCTCCAAGGGTTCGAGAGAAAATAAAAATGAAGTTCAGACGCAGAAAAATACGAGGGGAAATCTGTGACGTGAAAGTTAGCTATAGTGTAATCCAGATAAGATGGTAGCCACAATAAATATCATTTTTTTCAGGTGTCAACAATGAAAAAACGTAGATTCTCAATAATAGTTATTATTTTATTGGCACTGATACTTTCTGTCAAAATCTATAGCTACATAACACATTATTTGATTCTTGAATATGATGAAAACAGATCTAATAAGCTTATATTTTATAACTGTTTGATACCTACCATCTTAAATCATCCACATTATATTAAAAGTCCACAACAGCACACAGTATCTGCGATGATAGGTATAGGCCAGGGGTGCTTCCAGCCATTTTTAACATATCTGGAAACTAAACGACTTATTTACTTCAAAGACACGATTGATTTGAAGAAAATTTATTTTAAAATCATTAAAGTTTTCTACATCAAAATTGATTTATATGTTTTTCTTATCAGAAGATAAAAAGTTACTTTGTAATGTTTCCAAGAGTTCTTTTAACGTACTGTACACATAAAATACCTATTCTTTAATGTAATCGATGTGCTTTGATCTTAAAATCTTAGAGGTGGTTCTATACAACATTTAACAGACAAATATTCTAATTTGTTTATCAAACGAGTTCCTTAAGCAAGGAAAGACAAGGAATATTTGCATATTTCTAAGGCGCTATGATTATAATGTTACTGTAAATTATATAGTTACTTCTAATTTGTCATGATAAATGGTTTATCCACATATACCTTTAACTAAAACATAGGTTAACATAAGGTTGTTAATTGTTATTTATGTTAAATTGCTTGTGTTAACCATTTCGATGAAGTAGGCTTCTGAATAGATAGTTGAATTGTCTCCCTATACATTATATTCTAGAACATGCTGATTCAAGCACATAATTTATTCTACCTACATGGTGGCATTTTAATAAAACAATTAGCACCTTAGTTTATATCAGCTGAGCACAGATTTAAAAGTTTTAACTAGTCAAAGTTTGGGAAATAAAATAAATCAAGGTTGACTGTTAGCTATGTTAGCTAAATGTAAAATTATAATACACTATCTACATATTTAAATCTCTCTAATGTACTAAAATAAATAAACGTTACGGAACTCCGCGGGGACTTCCTCACTCCATTGTTTAAAAATTGAGATATTTACTCAAAACTCGTAATATTTGTGAAACGAAATAATATACACTAGCAAACCCTAGCAAAAATTGCGTTATACTTATGTTAAACATTTTTTGACTGCCGGATTTAAATTTTATGATTTTCTGTTTAAAGAATTAAAGTCCTCACTAGTATATCTGGACCAAAAAAAAAGATATATATATATATATAATCTTATTACACAATAAACAAGTCAAGGGCATGCATACTTTCTAGTAAACAGACATCATTAGAGTGAGTTAAACTTTTTTTTATATAGTTTTACAACTTCATTTCTTACTATTTAATGTGATTATTCTATAAAAGGGGAAAGTTTAACCATGCGGCTACTTGCTTATTCGAAATATCACTTAAAAAGTATTTACCTTTTTTATTGATCTAAATTTATAAATGGGGAATTTGATAAAAATGCGATAACCATAAAATGTGCAACCTTTAATGAAATGTCGAAAATTTTGATCGGAAGTCAGAATTTGATTACAAAGTATATATATATATATATAGGGTCCACAAGGGTCAATACTTTGTAATCAAATTCTGACTTCCGATCAAAATTTTCGACATTTCATTAAAGGTTGCACATTTTATGGTTATCGCATTTTTATCAAATTCCCCATTTATAAATTTAGATCAATAAAAAAGGTAAATACTTTTTAAGTGATATTTCGAATAAGCAAGTAGCCGCATGGTTAAACTTTCCCCTTTTATAGAATAATCACATTAAATAGTAAGAAATGAAGTTGTAAAACTATATAAAAAAAAGTTTAACTCACTCTAATGATGTCTGTTTACTAGAAAGTATGCATGCCCTTGACTTGTTTATTGTGTAATAAGATTAATGCGTGAAAAACAAAGAAACATTATAAACAAAAGTACACTCATCGCTTATCTTAACCTTGAATTTTATTCAAGACAGAAGTCGATTAATCAATCTAAATAATTTACAATAACTCTTTATGTTATGAGCTTCATGTCAGAAATAGAACCCTACCAAAATTGGTTTATGGCCGAACTTTATAATTTAATCAAACTATAGCGTTCTATCACACATTTGTTTGAATTTAAAAAAATAATTTGAACGATACAGTTTATTGCCTTAAATTAGAATCTAATATTTGGTTTGTGGTTTGACCGTACGTAAAGTAGCCCCATGGCTTCTTTGGTGCTGACTGACAGTTCACAGCTGACTTCTGACAGTCAACATTTAGATCTATACCTAAATTTTGACTGTCAGAAGTGACAGCTGCTAAACACATGTTTTTTGCAGATCATATGGTTCGGCGTAGGGATACATAATTTGGTCTGGTAGCTTTTCAAAGGAGTCAGCTGTCAGCTGTGAGTTGTCGGTCAGCAGCAAAGAAGCCATGGGGCTACTGTAGCAATAGTTTGACCTGTAGGGTAGCAAGCTTGTCTTTCATAGTTCCCTATTGATCTAACTTATAAGATAGGGTCATAGTGTAATCTGCCACGGTAAGACATAGATGTGTGTATGTATTTGATATTAATGTTTAGTTAAGTGTCAGAGGGTACGCACATTTTAACATTGCCAATAAAGTATTATTATTATTATTATTACAACTAATATTGATCTCGTGCCCATGGATCTACACACATTTATAAATTACAATAATTTTCTATAGGTGCGTTACAATTGGTCCACGTATAGCTGATATGACGTGCGTTTAAAAGATTAGCGTCAGTCCCACATTACAGTTGGGCTACGAGTACCTTCTTGGGAATTGTAAACAAAGCGTGCTGATGTACTAACTCGGCTCCGGCTCTTGTGGTGCTCCATTTAGGATGGTTGTAAATGTTTTCTCAAGCTGAACTAGAAACATCAAGTGATGTATATTAAGACACAACAAAAGTCGAAGCTAATACAATCTAACCTAACCTAAGCAAGCCTAACCTAATATAAGCAAAAGGATGGGTAGACCCTAATTCATTTCTACCTGTAGGTCTATTAACTGTTATAATCCTCCTGGCCCAACTAAGCTATGACGATAATCATCGGTAGCCCAACTAAGCTATGACGATAATCATCGGTAGCCCAACTAAGCTATGACGATAATCATCGGTAGCCCAACTAAGCT
>CABFWB010001427.1:71516-88540 GCA_902151455.1 Timema bartmani
TTTTTTTTTTACAAAGTTTCTTGTTAATAACTACGTTATGTCACTATTGTGACAGAATGAAGATTTGTGCGCGATGCTAATCTGTGTAGCCATTCTAAAATGGTCACAAAAAAAAAAAGCCTTTTCAATGCAGTTTTTATCCAAAAATTAATTTAATATTCCATCAATTTTCAGTATTAACAACCTTTATTAACTCTTTGGGCCAGTTTCATAGTCAGACTTAGCATGCCTAAAGTGCGAGTCGATACTAAATAGCGAACTGAGGGTGGTTTTTGACAAGTGATTTATTGTTGTGGTTTTCTCATCCTCTCTCCACGCTAATGGTGATTCTTAATTGTAAAGGCCTACTTTGGTTATAATATTGAAGTATTTTAAACATATCAGTTTTACATATATGTATATATATATATAGGTATGGTTTATGATCTTACCAATTAAATTAGTCCGTTAGTAGCAAGTGTGCTAAACCTATCGATAATAATAAAAATGTCAAAATGAGAAGTTCTCCGAGCACTCAATGAACCAACATACAATAATATTGTCTAGCGCCTGTAAACTAGACTGTACCGGGTCGAGCGCGCGCGCTCCAGTCTGGCCACCTCTCATTACAACCAATGTGTTCTATTTTATTTTTTAGTCGCTCGCGTGCTTGTTCGCACATTCTGGCCGTACCCTAATAGTTGGCTATTAAATCCATAATGATATGCGCATCCGTTAAGTTATCATTCAACTATTGGTGGCATAAAGCCCTCCCGACTCAAAGGTGACTGCGTTATCTGATAACTCGTGATCATAATTAATCGCTCATAGCTTACGTTGCTGACGATCTCCGCACATCTATCACAGACTTTGCCTTAAAATATGAGTGAAGAATGACCATGAGTACGGGAAGACTCCTGGATAGCTCAGTGGTAAGAACATTGTCGTACTATGCTTAAGGTCCGGGGTTTTATTCCCGTTTCCAGGTGTCAATTTTCTATTTAAAGAATATGGTGATGTTATTTAGATGTGGCTATGACCATACTTAACAACTATAATAGTTTGACTATTTGATCCTTTATGTTTAAATTGCTAAAACAATAACGTCTTCTTTAGTTTTTTTTGTCTTTTCTAGCACTCGCTTAAGTTACGACAAAGATTTTTCAAATATGTTAATATCCCATTAAAGTCTTTAATCATAATTCTTATTCGTGAAACTAGATTAATTTGGTAATACGTTAAAGGTTGATACATGTCAATAAAATAAAGTAGTCGACTTTCTTTTATGTGTTTTAAGGGTGTCGGCCATAGGAAGACGGTTTTATATTGTTGGAACCCATATAATAAAACATCTGCCGGTCTGGAAGCGTGCTGGCTGCTGACGACAGCGCCCAAGGTGGCGATAAAAGCAAACTACAAACAGGTGATGTACCCTGAGGGGTTTTCAAGAAGGCAAAAAAAAAAAGGCCGAAGGGATGTAGGTGAGACATATGCATAGCGAGATAGGGTTAGAAAATATATTATTCCTGGTCAAAGCAAAGATAAAAATAAGACTGAAATTCCGTTCATTCTCTCTCAACTCTTTATGGATTGCTTGTAAAAGTAAAAGTAAAAATGTTGTTGTGCTTATAGGTCGATTGTTGTATTTAACACTTAACTAAGCCACGCATAATTAAAATTAATAAATAACTTCCAATATTGGTAATAGAATCTCGATTTTTTTTTAACTTAGCACCGCGTCTTACCCGTTCGAGTTATACGCTTAAGTACTAATTACACTAATGGATTAGGAATTGGGAAGATTGAGTTTAGAGGAAGTGAACCCGCATTTGCGTAGATGGAGAGTGGAAAACCATTTAGGAAAAACCACCCCCAGTTCACCCGACCTCTCCCCGTCCTCGGTGGTCTAGCTCAACTACGCCACTGAGACGGGTCAATCTCGATATTTATGGTCTACACAATTTTAAGTAATTTTTTTTAGCACAGCGTCTTAATCCCGATTCGGGTTGTACGCGCATCTAATAATTAAGCTAATGTGTTAAAGATGAATAAGGTTGAATTTTGTACCCGCATTTGCATAGAGAGAGAGAAACAATTTAAGGAAAAACACTCTTAGACCTACACCCGACCGGGATTAAATCTCTGATCTCCCTGTATTCGGTAGTCTGGTCTATTGCTAGAAAATGACGCCTTAAGACCAGGGGTGGCCGACCTTTTTTCTCCGGCGTGCCATTATTCACGCTGATTAATTCGATCCTGGTACTCCAACCCAAAATCCTCTACTCTAACCTTACCTTTCCCTATCCTGAAAAATACAATACAAATATGTTAAGCCTATTAAAAAAAATATATTTGTGTGACTGTAGGGAGAGTTCTGAGCTATTTATAGTTACTTTAAGTAACATAATAAAAATACAAAATGTAAAAAAGAAAACAAAATTATATGTATAAACACTTCCATTGGGAAGAAATAATTTCCTATGTCCAAAATACACAATCCGGAAATAATTCAAGATTTTAAAAAAACAATATGAATAACAAAATTGTATGAAAGTAACATACTAGGTAAATGAATAGTTATGTTTTTAAGGTAATAACAACATTAGTACCCGCCTCGGTGGCGTAGTCGGCCAACGCGCTAGTTTTGTGTTGAGCCAGACTACCGAAGATGGGGAGATTGAGGTTCTAATCTTGGTCTGATAAGCTGTTTTCCTAAATATTTTTCCACTCTCCCTCCGTGTAAATGCGGGTTCACTTCCTCTACATTCAACCTTACCATTTCCTAATCCACTAGCGTAATTAATACATAAGTGTATAACCCGAACGGCTAGTAAGACGCGGTGCTAAAAAAAATAGCATTAGCTACACAACAACATACTAGAAGAAATCGAAATTGGTTTTGAATAAGAAAACATTAAAATCAACATAATAAAAATCTATTTCAGTTCTTAGTGAGGCCTTTATATCTCTATCTCTCTATCTCTTTTATCTGTCTATCCATCAAAGAGATATTTAGGTCTCTTTTAGATTGAGTGTTCATCAATGTTTGGTTTGGTTGTCAACGAATCAAGAAGAATCGACCTTAAGAGTAACACTTAAAATGTCTTCACGTGCCATCAGTGGCACGTGTGCCGTGGGTAGGTCACCCCTACCTTTGAGCATTTGACCGACGAAGTGGGTAGTAATGACATTAAAAACAATTCCAAAACTTGTTTTGTTGCTTTTTTTTACATCCATTACTGTTTTCAGCCTGTGGCCTGAGTCAGTTTTTCATTCAAGTCATATATTTTACACTACCGGCTTGCTAGGCCTGTCGCAGCCTTATAAGCCCTATAATCTAACTTAAGACTAGGACAGGAACAACATAAAGTCCCCAGCCTTTAATTATTCACTGTGAAAGGGTAAACCCACATATTACCAATGATAAATTGATCGGCCATGACACGAATCGAACCTGGGGTCCTTAGTTCAGTAGACAAACACGCTAGCAACTGAGATAAGGTGTCAGATCTGTTACTTAGTGAAAATTCAAATATAAATACTGGAACTGAACTAATTTTCTATCTTTAGTTTAAATTTAGAATTTGTATTGCCATGAACTAAAATCTAGGTTATCATATAATATAAGTGACATGTGGGAGAGAAAGTATCTGGAGAACTGGGCATAACTATCTGGGCGCGGCCAACTAGGCGCTTGCGAACTGTCCACTAGGAAGACTGGGAACCAAGGTCAATTTTTTTTAAATGTTTATAAATCTAAGGTTAGGTTAGGTTAGGTTAGGTTAGGTTAGATTCATCTTTACGTGGTTTATTTTGCGCAAAATTCTTATTTTTAATTTTTTTTTTTGCTATAAAATTCAATATTTTATAATATAAAGTAGTTTAACTTTAAATTATTTTATTTAGCACCGCTTATTACTACCTGTTTGGGCTATACGCTTAAGTACTAATTACGCTAATGGGCTAGGAATTGGGAAGGTGGAATTTAGAGAAAGTGAACCCGCATTTGCGTGGAGGGAGAGTGGAAAACCATTTTAGGAAAAAAACCTTCAGTTCACCCGACTGAGATTCGAACCTTGATCTCCCCGTCCTCGGCAGTCTAGCTCAACATAAAATTAGCGCGTTAGCTTTAACTTTATAAATATACACAAATTAAGTTTCCTCAGTTATTTTTTTAATTAAAAAAATGAATATTTAAGTAAAAAACCATTATTACGTTTTTACACTGATGCCCAGTCCTACCAGTGCCCAATTCGCAAGTTCCCAGTTGGTGGTGTCCAGATGGCGGTGACCAGTTGGCGGTGACCAGTTGGCGGTGACCAGTTGGCGGTGACCAGTTGGCGGTGACCAGTTGTCCTAGACCGAGGAGAGGAGTTAGGGTAAGGTTGTCAAAAGTATATTAACCATGACATAATGCGTGGATAGTTTGGACGTGTAATAAAATGCGATGCTCAATAATATACTAACCATGAAATAATTTAAGTAGCACTCGGGTAGCCTGAGGCGTTAAACTTACATATAGCTTGGTCTAAGTGGTGGGGAGGTAGGTTTTCAAATCCTGGTCGAGTGAGCCGGCAAGGTTTTCCGCCATGATTTCACTATTTTCTCTTCCACACAAATGTGGAGTGTAACCATTCTAAGCTGGGATTCTCATTATTTATCCTTAAAGTTAGTCGTTGATACACTTTAGCGCTAGTGTATCTTTCCAAATGGATGAGGTTCGATTCTTGGTGCGGTAGAGAAATGAATAAGTGTAGAAAATATGACTTTGACTGTCACAGCGATGAATTAATGGCTGGGGGATTATAATTGCTGTGAATTTTATTTTCCTAGAGCTGAGCTTATTTTAAATCTTGTGCTGATGATATAACCAATTGGTCTGAAAGAGAGCAATAAACAAACCAAATAATAATAGTATAAATACTAATCATATAATAATATTAATATTTAGCACCGCGTCTTACTACCCGTTCGGGTTATACGCTTAAGTTCTAATTACTTTAATGGATTAGGAATTGGGAGGGTTGAATCTAGAGGAAGTGAACCCGCATTTGCGTGGAGGGAGAGTGGAAAATCATTTAGGACAAACCACCCCCAGTTCACCCGACCGAGATTCGAACCTCGATCTCCCCGTCCTCGGCGGTCGAGCTCAACACGACTAGCGCAGTTAGCCAACTACGCCACCGAGGCGGGTCACTAATCATATAAAACTCGCAAAAGTAAGCAAGCAGATTAAAATTAGGGCTTGTTTAGTCTGGTTTTTTTGGATGACGGGTAGTTCATGGTTTTAATCCCGGCCGGGCTTACCAAGATTGGTACATACAAAATGGTTTCCCACACTCTCTCTCCACGCAGATGTTCGCACATGTTCTCTAAATTCTATCTTACTCATCCCGTCATTCCTAGCTTCATTCAATAAAGATTGAGCTGAGTTTAAATATTTATTTTTGATTTATTGTTCTAATAGATCATAGTGGGGTGTCTTGTGTTTGATTCTTACCTGTGTTTAGAATGTACACGTGTGTGCTAAAATAAGACAAATACCAGTATATTTATATGAATAATTAGAATGTGAAGAAGCTACTTAGATTTTTCTCTAAAGTTTGAAATTTTTGTTGGACAAAACGAAACATCAACAAAACTGCGACCAGCTGAAAACAGGTTTCGTAATTAGATAAGATAGGTATTACCGAGGAAAAACTTTTTTTTCCCTTGCAAGTAGTATTTAGGCTAAAAAAATTGTTGTGCCTCAAAACATGTTTTTGTTAGTGAAACAAGACATATTCTAATCGTATCGCGTGTGTAATAGCTCATTTGCAAACACGTAAACTGATAAAAGAATAACAGAGGCACAAGAACATAAAAATACAAGAGTGGTTTGAAGAGTATTCAGCTACAATATTCAGTAAGCCTGGGATGTTAAGTGATGCTACTTTAACTTTGGTTATTTGAGAAGTATTCTATGCCTTATCTCACAGTATCTTCAACCCCAACTTATCTCACAGCATAATTTACTCCACCTTATCTCACAGTATCTTCAACCCCAACTTATCTCACAGTATAATTTACTCCACCTTATCTCAAAGACACCTTATCTCAAAGTATCTTCAACACCAACTTATCTCACAGTGTATTCAGCCTCACTTTATTTCACACTATCTTCAATCTCACCTTATCTCACAGTATCTTCAACCCCGACTTATCATCTCACAGTATAATATACTCCACCTTATCTCAAAGTATCTTCAACCCCAACTTATCTCACAGTATAATTTACTCCACCTTATCTCACAGTATCTTCAACCCCAACTTATCTCACAGTATAATTTACTCCACCTTATCTCAAAGTATCTTCAACACCAACTTATCTCACAGTGTATTCAGCCTCACTTTATTTCACACTATCTTCAATCCCACCTTATCTCACAGTATCTTCAACCCCAACTTATCTCACAGTATAATTTACTCCACCTTATCTCACAGTATCTTCAACCCCACCTTATCTCACAGTATCTTCAACACCAACTTATCTCACAGTGTATTCAGCCTCACTTTATCTCACACTATCTTCAACCCCACCTTATCTCACAGTATCTTCAACACCAACTTATTTCATAGTGTATTCAGCCTCACTTTATCTCACACTATCTTCAACCCCAACTTATCTCACAGTACCTTCAACACCTCCTTTAACTCGAGGTGATGGTCATCCCATCTTAATGCAATGGCCCTCATAAGAGTGGCTGGACGACAGTTGGTACGAATGTCTGCCTACCTACCTACCTACCTGCCTTGATTGACGTTTCCGCGCGGGTTTAGCAAAGAACTGAGGCTGAGCAGGAAATCGTTACACACTTTTTTTTTAACAGGATGAGCACAAAGTGAGGGGGAAAACCCATGACATTGGTTGGAATCCTCATTTTATAAAGCTTTGGCGGTGATGTTATATTAAGATTGAGCTACGCTTGTAATCAAGTTGTTGGAAAGGTTAGCTACAGCAGTTTGGGGACATTACTTCAACCCCGGGCTCGGCTGTCAGTGATTGCCTGGATATGTAAGCCCTACTTGGTTATTAGATATTAGCTAACTAAACCCGTGACATAGGAAGAGAAAAACGAACATAGTTCCATATTATCAGGTAACAATCTGGTTTAACTCGGGTATCAGACTAACAATTACCAACAAAAATATTTTCCCATCAATAAATCTCACTGGTACGTCGAACCCCCTGAAATCCTTTACGTCCCCCTAAGGGTACGCGTACCATAGTTTGAAAAACACTATGGTAGAGGATACGCAAACTTTAAGCTGGACTGACGGATGGCACGCATAGTGTGAGAGACTATGTATGACCTTGGAGACATAGATTCAATTCCCTGGGGGGTTTAATTTGAGGTCTGGCTGTTAAGGTGATGATGTAAGGAATACGAAAAAAAGTCAGTGTTTTTACTGTTTTTATATCAAAACTTTTTTTGGTCAAGATAAATTAAGTATTTCGCCACTAGACACATAGAAGTAAATTTTCTTAACAAGGTGACCTAAAATTTTCTTGAATATCTGTCAAAGGTGTCCTGGAATTTAGTGACAACTTTCACTCTTCATTTAAAAAGTTTGTCATCATATGTCACTAGGCTCGTTACAGATATTTAACAACTCTTTGTTTGTACTGGAGCAATATTGGATATATTTCTTATCAAAAAATGTTTTGCCATAAAAACTGCAAAAACACTGGCCTATTCTCACGTCCCTTTCCATCCCACCTTAACGTGGTGTCTTTTTCACTATCTCTCTTTTCGAATGCTTTTGCATTTTCTCATTATGTTCCATTAGATCCGTGTCAGCCTGTAATGCCACAAATGTTCTTTAATTTAACGTCATGAAGTTAAAATTGTCATAGTAAGGCCCTTACCTGACAGCTATAAAAGTTACTATATTTATTTTCACATATTCATACGCTAAGTGACTTGAAATATCCCTGTCACTTTTGATGCAATATGATGCAATCTCTATAAAATATGCCTAAAACTATATTTATTTTAACAAAGTGTCTTACTACCCGTTTTGGCTATACGCATATGTGGGCCTATTAATTACACAAATGTATTAGGTATGAGGAAAGTTGATTTAGGGAAAGTATACTCGCATTTTCGTGGAGGTAGTGGGGAAAGCTATTTAGGGAAAACCACTCTTAGTACACCCGACAGGGATTCGAACCCCAATTTCCCCGTGTTCAGCAATCCGGTCTATTGCGTGAGTGACCCCTAAGACCATGCGGCTGCTGACCATAGTGAAATCCAAAACCAATGTATTATATAAGGTTTACCACAAATTTACTTAAAATCCCCTGATTGGATTTTAACAAAAATCCCTCGAAGTCCGTAAGATATATATTTAAAAGTTAATATGATAACAGAGCAGATATATTGTGTGCCGTTATCAGTTTAACACACTGGTGTTCTCTTAAAATGTGTTTAAAGACCTTCTATCATAAACAAATTAAAACTAAATTGGCAACCCTGGTTATATGAGCCTCTCCAGGGGCGGATCCAGATTATTTTCACAGGGGGGTCAAGTGGGTCATAATTATAAATAACATAGTTACTTACAATGTATATTTCTGTTTAAAGACATTTAATAGTTTCTCATTCATATTTGATCTTATGTATGTTTTAAACTGTGGTCATCCTCTCCTATTTTTTTAAATCAGATAGTTTCTATAAATTATTTGGAGTTACCCTCCTTCAACAATTTTTTTAAAAATTGTTCACTCTAGAGCTATGGGTAGTCTTCACCTTGAATTTAAAAAAAATAGATTCTTGTATAAGTGTTCCTAACCTAAAAATTTTTTAAATTTGGATGCCCCTATAAGCTAGTGATCATCACCTTAATTTTTTATGATAGTTAGATACCTCTATAAAATAATCTTTGACGTGGTCTTCCACCGACAACATTTTGAAAATTGAATTATTTCAGAAACTATTCTATTTGGGGTGGTCCTCGACTGAAAATTCTTCAAAATTACATGCATCTAGAAGCTATTTGGAGTTGTCCTCCCCTAGACATTTTTGAAATTTGGATGACCTTGGAAGCTATTTAGAGCTTTCCTCCTCTGACTTTTTCTGCCAGTTAGATACCTCTAGTCTAGTAGTTATTTGGAGCGGTCTTCTCTGGCAAATTTTTGACAATATAATGAATCTAGGAGTAATTTGGAGTTTGATTTAAGGACATTTTTCAGCTTCATATTCGATAATATCGAAGGATTTGAAATATATCTGGAGGGGTTTATTCCAGGGGGGCAGAGTCTACCACAGTTCCACCACTCTTCTGTCCACACATATGCTATATTCGGTATTCGTGGACGAACTGCTCTCAAGTCTTCTTGGATGTGTGGTAGTCTACTGCCTCTATGCGGAACAAGGTTCGTTACTCGCTATGTACGACAAATATTCTTACATGAAAACAAATATTTTTTCTACACTTACCTGAGTCATGTCGAAAATTGAATAAACGTGGACGAATAACGAACGTGTGGACTCGGATTAAGAGGTGTCCGCTCAAAAAAAGATAAAAAATATTATAATTTATCTGTGTTGTATATTCTTTCTAAAATTTGAAATTTCATAATTTTTATTAGTTTTCTAACTTTCATAGGGGGGTCAACTGACCCTTTGACCCCCCCCTGAATCCGCGCCTGAGCCTCTCTAGTGCGTGATGACAGGCAGGCAGCTTGTTGAAACCAGTGCCACAGGTTGGCAGCACTGGGTGTTTGTACGTATATCAAGTCGACTCTCCGACCCCAAGGGCCTACCTAGTACCCCTCCCATCCCCTCATTTAGCCCACAACTCGAAACGTTTCAAATAAGAAGTAATTAATTCCGTTAGTTAAAGCTCCACATATCTATAGTAAGACTATGGTAGGAAGAAACTTTTAAATAATACTAACATATTTTTTTAAAGGATGATATTGATTAAATTTAAAAATGAAATTTGTGATATTTTATAGGCAGGCTTATTAATAATATTTATCAAAACTTACAACTGGTGATCAAATGAATTGACATTCGGATATCTGCCAATGCTTTAGTAACGTTTTTAACTGTCGAAAAAGTTTTTTCTAACGGATTCCGACTGTAAAACATTTACTTCATATATATGCAAAGAAGAGATTGCTAGGCCCACGTATGTTGATACCGTTGGTAGCTGTGTATTTAAGTGATGTTGACGACAACTGTAACTGGTTTGTGAAAGAGGTTCACAGTTTCTATTAATTTTTTTTTTCCAAAGATTCATTAGCTCTAATCGTTTTTTTAGAGTTATGTTTTTAATTTGTATTCCTCCCTCCCTCCCTCCCTCCCTCTTCCTCTTGAGTTTCACTATCTTTCCGGGTTATCCTCATTTAGTTGTGTTAATGGTTTAGGGATAAAGAACATTGATGGCAATGGAAATGTACCCGATTTTGCATGAAAGGAGAGTGAGGAACCACTTAAGAGAAATTATCTTCACAAAACTAGACTAGGCGATCTTGACGTTTAGTCCGCGTGCTGTAATGTAGGGGCTTTTAGTTTATTTGCAGTGAATACATTTTTACAAATAATTTAGGATATCAGATGTTTTTTTATTAAGGAACCAGTGGATCAGTGGGCATGCAGACAAAGGTGTCAATCTTGTATGGTCTAGTTTTCTGTCGGGCTTGAAACCCAGTTGATTGTATTAAGGGTGTTTTTCTTACTAAATAATTTATCACGCTACACCATGTGAATGTGGGCACATTCTCTATTAATTATATCCTACCCTATTAGTAAAAAAAGTAGCATGGTGATTATTCTGAAATAAAATTGAAATTAAAGTAAGTGTACCCACATTTGAGTGGAAAGCCATTTAGAAAACAAAAACAAAACACTTTCACTATACCGTACCCGATGACCTGGTGGTCTAGGGGTAAGGTGTCAGACTTCTGTGCTGAGGTCCGGGGTTCAATCCCGGGTCCCGGCACAGATTTATCTGATTGCCAAACCCTTCCTTCACCTCTGACAAGGCGTGTATTAATCACAACTTGTGAATGTGAGGAATGCCAGGCCTCCACAGTGGTTCGGATCCCACGTTAAATTGTAGGTCCTTCATTTCATCTCACAATCACCTTACCATTACACATTAGCGTAAGTGCGGATAACCCGAACGGGTAGTAAGACGCGGTGTTAATAATAATAATAATAATAATAATAATAATAATAACACCGCGTCTTACTACCCGTTCGGATTATACGCACTTACGCTAATGTGTAGTGGTAGGGTGATTGTGAGATGGAATGGAGGACCTACAGTTTAACGTGGAATCCGAACCACGGTGGAGGCCTGGCATTCCCCCACATTCACAAGTTGTGATTAATATACGTCTTGTCAGAGGTGGAGGAAGGGTTTGGCAATCAGATAAATCTGTGCAGGGACCGAGGTTAGAAACCCGGACCCCCAGTACAGAAGTACCTTACCCCTAGACCCCCAGGTCACCGTCTCTTTATGAACGACGCGCATTTCTACTTAAGGTGGTGCGGAAGGAAACTCGAGTTAAGGCCCGTATTTTGACCATTTTTACTGTAGAATAACCACTATAACCGAAATAAATATCATAAGATATATTTGGTTTAATTTTCTTACACATAAGTTAGAAGTATAATCTCAACAGTGGTCTTGTGATTTGTAGAATTCGAGCAGGACTTTTTATCTTTATTTAAAATGTTTCTGGTCCTTTGTCAATATGTTTATGACATATATACAAGAACTGTTGAGTGTTGATGTTAATATGTGTAGATAAATTATACTAAACCTATCTAAAGCAACGATATTTTATTTTGGTCAGAAATGTTTTATGCTATAAAAATATTTTAAAAAATTAATTACTTTCCTTAGAACCTTAAGAGGTCCGCTTAAAGTTGGATTCACACATGAAGCCACGCTACGCTATGCTATGGCTATGGTATGCTATGCTTTGCTATGTACTTTATACTACGTTTTAAAATTGCTAGACAAGTATTTAACTGAACCAGTTCACACATCATGCTATGCTATGCCGCACTATACGAGCGAAATCGTGGACTGTGCAGTTTTTACATCTCACTCATGACATGTTTTACGCTGCGCATGCGCACAAAGGCCATCTACCATTCACGAAACAGTGTCCCTCTCCTGGACTTTGGCTTCAATGGGGGTGATAAGTTCAAAAAATTCTACTTTAGTTAGCCGAAAATAATTTTTAAACTTTTCCTCAATACATTCCAGACCCTAAATCAGATGGCGGAATTAACCGCAATTGTAACATCTTACGGCATATATTATAGTGTAACACAAACATTTACTTTCTTCGTAATTCCTCACTGCTGCTAGCAACAATTCTTACTCTTCCTCACTATCATTTCCACAATAATGTAAACAATTAAGATGCTCACAGATACATTTTAAATCACAGAAGGCCATGTGGTCTCTACAACTACAACTGTTCTATTAAACCGTCCAACATGTAGCTTAGTATGTTCACCGTGTGAAACGCACGAGATAAAATGTAGCATAGCATATCATAGCTAGCGTAGCATAGCTTCATGCGTGAATTCCCCTTAATTGATCATTAATACGTACCAGTAAACCTTTGTGAAACTGTCGCACATTTAACCTCCCCCCCCCCTCCTCCAATAAAAGGATTTAGTCTCTTGTTAGTTTGTTGAAATTAAATACTCAGCGAAGTGTATACACAAAAGAGCAAAGAGAGTTTATTTTCGGTAAGTGATACAAAAATATTGTTAGATTTTTCTTTTAACTTAAATTTTAAACAATGTGTTTTAACGTAAATTGAGTATGCTATGTCAGAAGTGGGTAAAAAATACTATCCGCTGATAACTTATTCATCGCTGTAGGCTTTGTATTAGTTGAGAAAAAAGGATGTTGACAACAGAAATAATATATAGGAATACACACGTTCAGAAATTGCACATTATCAGTAGTTTGTTATTTTAAGATATAATAACGTTAAAATGAAGGGAAAAGTCATCCCCATTTCTTTACTGTTTTAAGAAATATATATATAAGGGGGTATTTCTTCAGTGACGTGTCGTGAAGTGTTGCCAGGGTAAGCAGCACCTGTGAATGGTTCACACCCCTCAGTAGAAAACTCATTGGTCATCGAGGGGAATACATTACCGTGTGATACATGCAGAGCAGAGCATATACGTATGATTGGTCAAATAGGGCCCAAGTGGGTGATAACATATCACAAGTACAGTTTTAAACAAGTGGGCGATAACATATCACAGGTACAGTTTTAACAAGGTCTGCTTCCCTTGCAAACACTCCACGACACACCATTGGATTCGTCTTATTTCCAACCCATTCAACGCAAAGTGTCGTCACTTTCAAATCAAAAGTAATTTATTAGAAAAATATATATTGACCCCCTCAAACAAATATTTGTTAACAAAAAATAACAATTTTTTTAGTTGATTGTTATTGTGGTTTTGAAGTTTCAGAACTGTTATTTACATAATAAATATCGGAGTCTGAGAATATTTCCACCCAAGTGGGCGGCACCCTTAACATCATTTCCCTCTAACATATTGTCACAGCTATCGACTGTTCACTCTCCTGTTTCTTGGAAAAGAGTGTAGACATATCGAAACAGAAAAGAGAGGCGTGGTCACTGTGTCATGTAGGATTCGGTTGTAGCTTGCAGCCGTCGTTGAGCTAAAAAGAAAAAGAGAGAAAAAGGGAACGCCCCTTATTTAAAAAAAAAAGAGCTAAGTTTCATCCTAAGCCCACATAACATTATTTAGAGGGGCGGCCTACATTCAGACTTGGATGAAATTTAGAAAAGTGCTTTGATGTGTCATGTTTATTGCCTGTGTCTCCTACAAAAGAGAAAAAGTAAATTTTACTCTTCGTTTAGCTATTTTCAAATATATCCATTTATTCCCTGAAATTACACGTTGCTCATTATTTTTGCCAACGAAAATTTTGATTGAATGCCCAGCAAATAAAAATTCTGTTTTATTTTTTTGGCCCCTGTCCGGGATGTCCATATATTTATTCTAGTGAGATAGGGTTGATTAAGCTAGAATTTCTAGGAAATGTACCCGCATTTGGATAAATGGAATAGTGAAAAGTACCCTAGCTATACCAGGATAGGTTTGAAACCCAGACCTTCTCTGTCAATTGCAACCCAGGCCAGATGAAGTCGACGCCTCTATCCCACGTGTTTATTGATGTGGTTAAGGCGGCCGGCCGCCTCGGTCAGCGAGAAAGTATCAATCGCTGTCAGGCCACACGGCTTAAAATACAATGAGATGTGTCGTTCTCTGAGACACTTCTCTATTCTGGCTTAGCTTATACTCCCTTTCGCCCTTCGCCTTCAATCACCCCTTTGTAATCTCAATAAGAAACAGAGGAAATCAAAATACGAAACTTCTTATCTCAAGGTAAAGAGGAAAGCTCGCAGTTAGTTCTCAAATATCTTAAAATTGTATGTTGGGAGCCTATAAAAAAACTTTATTTGTTTTAGGAAGGCTTAATATAGAACCCTTATTCATCAAGCCTAATCTCATAGCTACGCAAGTATTCTTAAAAAGTCGTAGACAATGAGCTAATGTTACATTTCCACACATTTTTTCTATTAATAAAATTCAAACTATAGGATTTTTAAGTAAAAAGAGCCCTGTTGGAATCTTTTGACTTTATATAGGCATGGACCATATTTTGAAATAACACATTGTAGAATTAAATAATGTGTTAGAGCTGAACGTCTGCGCGGCAATTTGCCACTCATCGAAACGGTCTCCTTAATGACGCTAAGTAATGGACACAACTGCTTGAATCCAATACCTCCGTGATAAATGCAAGTGCAAAATATCAGAATCCACTCATGAATTCAATATGTAGACCTATTAAAGTTCAGCCTCTAATCGGTAGGCCCTACTTACAGAGCTAACTATTCTGAATTTGATTCCGACATAGGCCGATATTTTTTTTGTTGGTTTTGGTTTATTTTGATTTTCAAAGTTATAAATTATGGCCCAGAGACTGGGTATTCTGATATAAACCTAGTTGGTTTGTGGGCCGAACTCTGAAATGATAAATCTCTTCAAAAATTGCCCAATAAATTGAAAAAAATAATCCGGTCAAG
The DNA here is from genome assembly GCA_902151455.1 of Timema bartmani. NCBI lineage: Eukaryota > Metazoa > Arthropoda > Insecta > Phasmatodea > Timematidae > Timema > Timema bartmani. The sequence continues at coordinate 86,656 of CABFWB010001427.1, forward strand.
TGTAATTAAAGGGGGTTTTGCCTAAATATTTTTCCAGTCCCCCTCCACGCAAATGCCTAATCCCTAACAACATTTGCCTAATTAGTACGTATGCACATAGCCCGAGATGTTAGTAGTACGCGGTGCTAAAATCTTTTACCAAAAATGAGTAATATCACGTGATCCCACACATATGGACATATAGATCAAGACATTGGTCTAACTTTATGCTTCAAAGACGAAGGGAAGAATGTAGTTTTTGGTCACGGGAGGATGTTTTTCCTTAAAGGGCTTCCACTCTTATCTCCGAGGAAATATTTGTATATTTACTCAAAATTTTATGTCCATACTTCCTCATGAGGGCAAATAAACTATACGGATTATTTCACCCCAAGATCAATGTATATAAAATAAATCTTATTTTGTAAAAGACTGTACTTGAAATGCAAAGGCTTCATGCTTTAATTAACCTTTTTAAAACATTACCTGAAAAAAACCCTCCAGTGCAAAGATTGAAAAGATAGTTAAAAATGCACAGACACTGTTAATGACAAAATTCAAGTACTATATTTAATCTCATTAGTTAAAAACAATTTGTGATAATTCTAGGTGTATCACAGAAGAACACTTCAAGTCGCGTTTACTGTATTTCAGAGTGAAGTTGTAATTAGTTTAAGGTGGTCTCGTCATGCAAATAGAATGATCGTATGGCGCGATTACTAAAAACTTGAAGTATACAGTTTATCTGAGGATCCGGATTGCATAGCAGAATGTTAAAATAATGGTGAAAAATAAGAAGAGGGTACAGTTTAATTTTAATAGTGACACCCTTATCTGACAGCTAGAAAAGTTACTAAATCTGGTGTTACGAATTCATACGTCAAGCAATCTGATCTGCAGTTGTCACTTTTGATAGATATTATCAATAACTATTAAATAACATTATTAAAATAACAAAATGCAATCAGTTGTAGCCTCAAAAAATAATATATAATATATACTGCCAACATGGCTATTTCTAATTATTGGTGCCATGATATTCGTCTTGATAAGAAGTACAGTATATTGTGACGAAGTGGCCTATCATCTCTAACCGTGTAGGAGATAAATCATTTTAAGTAGTGGCGTATTTACTTTGAAAAGGTGGTGAAAAAAATTCTAATGGTAGGATTTTTTTAAAGATCATATATATATTATAAACTCATAAACTAAATATCCTATTTAAATTATTATTTTATTTGCTATATATATATATAAACTACAATAAAACTCAAATAAAATAATCATTTAAATAGGATATTTAGTTTATGTGTGTATATATATATATATCAAATAAAATAATTATTTAAATAGGATTATGAGTTTATATATAATCTTTAAAAAATCCTACCATTAGAATTTTTTCCCCCGCCTTTTCAAAGTAGATATATATCAAATATCCTATTTAAATGAATATTTTATTTGAGATATGTATATATATACCTACCTCAAATAAAATAATCATTTAATGAGTAATGCTCTGTGATGTGAAACTGAAATCTTAAGAAAACGTTAAATTGGTTCTCCTGAAAAGTTGAGAAAAGGCAGTGGCGCCACTGAGTACCTTGGGCGACGATATGTCAACTTGACTTGTGTATGAACGTAAATGATTATTTTTATGTACACAGAATCTTACTAACTGTCCAGGCTATCCGCATTTGTACAATAGTGGGGTAGAGGTGAGGAAGGTGAATTTAGTGGAATTATTAGTTAATTAATTTAGCGCCGTGTCTTACTAACTGTTCGGGTTATAGGCCTACGCTTAAAAACTAATTACGCTAGTGGGTTAGGACTTAGGAAGGTTGAATTTAGAGGAAGTGAACCCGCATTTGCGTGGAAAGCCATTTAGAAAAATCCCCCCCCCCCC
>CABFWB010001427.1:88589-110202 GCA_902151455.1 Timema bartmani
CACCCGACCGATATTCGAACTTTGATCTCCCCGCTCTCGGCAGTCTTGCTCAACACGAAACTAGTGCGTTAGCTAACTACGTCAATGAGGCGAGTAATTTAGATAAATGTTTATGTATAGAATGTAAGCCACAAAAGGGGAAAACACCTCAGTACTTCCGCCTGAGATTCAAGCTCCGGCAATCCAATACATGACGAGGGTGACGCCTTTGATTAGGGATGTCCTACCTCGTTACGGTCTTATGAGGAATTCGTCAAGTGACACGTGGCCTTCCAATGCACAAAAATACCCACTCTTGTCTTAAACCTCGTGACCATCGATGCGGATAATTTAAGAGTTTCATCCAGGCTTGTGTTTGGATTGCTTTTACTGAAGCGTTTATTAGGAACGAAGAGGTCGCCAGGGGATTGTCGGGACTTGAACCACTATCGCCAAGGTAGAAACGTTACCGAACATGTAAATAACAACTTCATCGGGTGTGAAAGGGTTTCTTAAAAGGAGGGAACTGAGAGAAGACATGAAAACACACTTCTAAGACACCCGTTCAGGATTCAAGATCCAACGTCCAAGTGCAATGTGAATCTGACGACTCACACCATTAAAACACTACTGTGAGTACAATCATTTATTTGGAGTATCAAAGGGATATGTGATGCACTCTAAAATTAATTACTGTCAAAAAACAACTCGACTCGATACCATTAGTTGAGCACTTGGTGAACGGAAATAGATCTAATTTCCCAGTAATACATTCCTCTTTTCTCCCTCATTAAGGTGACACTGGTAGTTCAATGTGCATACTTTGGTTACTAATATTAAGGGTTATCCATTAACCACGTAATACTTTTTTTCCATCCCTTTTTTATGACTCTCCCCCCCTCCCATGTAAAACCCAAAAGACAATTTAAGTCTGACCCCTTCCTCTTCAAACCTGTGTTACGTAACTTTTCACATCAATAGTGAATGTCATTATTTCATAGGGAAGATTTTGTGACACTAAAAGGACTCAGAATTTAATACTAATCCGAATCAATCCATAAGTTGGACTATATTTACTAACGATGAAAACATTTACAATAATATTATTGGTTTCAAAATTAGGATTTATTATTGTATGTCTCACTTTTTCATCTGCAAAAGCGAAGATAAACGGTCTGTTACGCACATACTATTTGACTACAAATAAATATATAATTAATTAGTCCCTGTGATCTTCTCTTGTAAAATACTTGCAATTGCATTTTTTCTCTCTAAAAACACACACCAATGCTTTTGATGCTCATCTTTATTTTTCACTGACGCCGTTCTATGAGAGGAGTAAAGTGAGCTATGATAAGGTTAGCACAATTATGAGTGTCTTTTTTTTTGCCACAAAAACTCCCTTGAATAGTCCAGGATCGTTTATATTTTGGGTAACCCCAAAGACTCCCTTTTCTCCCGTCACCTTAGGTGCCTTTCGCTCCCCCCAAACCATTCAATTTTATCTTCTAAGTCCCCCCTCTCCCCTCCATCCAACTAGGATATTTAAGACTGCACCACTGTTCCTTACTAATACTCCCAGCAGGTATCTGGTTCTATGCTGATACTTACACATTACACACAGAATTGCTACTAATCAGAAGGGATTGGACTTTGATGACGTTAAAAAGTTCCAAAAATCACCTATAAAATGAAAGTGATAATTCTAAAAAAATACTTAAAATTTACACACAAAAATTACCCAAAAATATGAATGAAAATCTGTCATGAATGCACATAGCTAACTAAATCAAACATGTACCTCAGTGATTCTTGAAGTGGGGCGCACGACCCACAGGAGGGCAATTTAAATATATAGGGTGGAATTTTGAAAAATAGTACAATAAGAAAATCTTTTTCATTTTTCATCAAGAATTTTCTATCTTGGATAAGTCATCCATTGCTAGTGGAACTGTGAAGTGGGCATGAAGTACCAAGAAGAATTTTCCGAAATGCAAAAGGATGAGTCTGTGAAAACTAAATTCAAAGTAAGAGGAACCATGATGTGGCTCTGTGATGAGACAGAGACTAAATACCCAAATTCAACTGGTTTGACAAGAGAGCTACTGTTACCATTCTCATCTTCATATTTGGTAGAGTGCGGTTTTAGTGCTCTGACTGACTTCCTACAGAAAAAAAGAAACCTAATAGCTATCTCAAAAGGAGGGGACTTAATACTGAAGCTAACTAAATTGGTGCCTGAAATCAAAACCATTTGTAGTAAGCAACAAGCTCAAGGATCTCGCTAACTTATAATCAAACTTCATGGATTTTTTTCTTGATTCTAATGAGCTAGGGATGCTATGCATACAAAGGCTAATTTAAATTTACCGTGTTACCTAATATTGTAACTTTAAAATGGTATTATTAATTTTTTTTGTTAAATGGTAAATTTTACTGTAGCCTTGAAACATCCTATTTGTTTTTATATTAATGGTGGTGAGGGGGTACGGAGGGGGGAGAGGGCATCACATGTTTTAAGTATTGAGGGGGTGCAATGTAAACCAATCAATGCAACGAAAAGACTTGCACAACTAAACTGTTGCATTTTGATGAATAATAAAATAGATATACCTGCTTCATAAGTAGTAGCTATCTCCTCCCAACGTAAACCTACCTAGCCTAGTTGCAGTGTCTCACCAGGAATGTGGTCAGTACACCCGGACATGAGCCTAGGGGTCTCGGGTTCGATTCACGGCAAGTATCTCGGGTATTTTTCCCGAAAGCCTCATCTCATCGGGACGTAGAAAAAGGCTCCATGGAAAGGATGTACTATTAATACATTCGGGCTTCTCCTGGGAAATGGTACATTAGTACTGGCCAATCTTTCTACAAACTGGGCTACGAGTGATTTAGCCCAGGCACGCAATATACCAGGAATTTGCATTTTACATCGATGCACTTAAAGAATGTACAGAGCTAAATTCATAATTATATTCTCAGTCTGACAACTGTGTAGGGGAAAATATTGTGTCCGAGTATTCATGCTTTACAAAACATTGTAAATATTACAAAATATACTTATACATACTTTGAAAGCACTCAACGACGCAAACCAAGAGATTATGACCTAAAAATCACAACTAACAAAACATGACCTTTAAAATGTTTTCCCACAAACAGGGGATCATTAACAAAATGTATGTACACATAAGCATTGTCTGTGATGTAGGTAAAAACAAATATGACTTGTCAAGACCAGGGTCCTACTAATTAGTATAGAAACATTAAAAAATGCAACATATCGTGATTATCTGAGTGCAGGTAGAGACGGGTTTTATTGCTTTTGGTAAGTCGGTAGGAAGGTCACTTAGTACCACACAAGGTCATTAACGTCTCGTTATAGGGGTCAATGAATGAGGAAGATTTAGAAAAAACTAATTTATTAAAGTTACAACTTGGATCACATATTTGGTAAAGACAGGGTCATTTTAAGAAAAGTTGAGGCCAGGGTCGAAAAATTGTTAGGCTCCTCACTTTCCCCTTTTGTACGGCAATTTTTCAATTTTAGCACAAAACCGTTATAATTTTTTGATACGTACTCAGTACTTATCTTACTTAATAATTCCTCATGTTTTATGGAATATTGATCAACCCATTAAATATCTGTAATTTATTAAATGCAAACAATCAATCCAATTAACTTAAAAATAAATTCCTCTTTGTACCATTGTACTGTTAGTTTTCTCCATACCGCCAGCAGTAGCACAATGGTGGCATATTCTACTGTACTGCAGCACATTACCCGAATAACGTAAATCTTAAATTATATAAATTTAGGGTGTTCAGGAATCTGGAATGGAATCCAATGGCCAAGTGAATACTTATTGTTATTAATTATCTGTACACTATTTGATGCGAAATTAGGAATAATAACTGTAATTGAATTTAATAATTTTTGGGGGAAATGTGGCCCCCTGGAATGTGAGGCCTGGGGAAACTGCCTCCTGCCCCCCCTCCCCAGACGTGGCCCTGGGTAAGGATATCTAGGTGTCACAATTCACAACACTAACAAATATGTGCTAGGTACCTTATTAATTTTAAAAAGTGTTTTTTTATTGAAATTGAATAAAAGTTTTATTTATTCATATTATACGATGAGTCATAAAAGTGATAATTATGAAATATCTTGTAGAGCTATTTAATATTATTATTAATACAACTGTGCAGTTAATAATATCTCCTTAGCTCAGTCGGTAGCGTGTCTGTCAACTGGGTTTAGGGTCCCGGGTTCGATTCCCGGAATGGTCGAAAATGTACGAGTATCATTTTTGAAATGTAGCTTTACCCTCTCGCAGTGATGAATTAACTTCCGTGGACTGGATGTTGTGTCTGCCATAGTCTTAAGTTAGATTATAAGACATATGAAGCTACGACAGGCCTAGACAGCCGGCAGTGGGAAATAAATGGCTTGAATAAAAAACTGACCCAGGCCATAGGCTGTAAACAGTAATGGATGTAAAGTAAAGTAAGTAATGTATACATAATAAGTGGTTTTACAATCCATTTTACACTTGCCAAGATAAAGATTTATCGTATGATTATAAATAAAACTTTCAGTTACATTTAAATATAACTATTTTTTTAATCGATTAATTAAAAGGTCTAACCCATTTTAGTAGCCGCATGGTATAGTGGGTTATTCTCGTAATAGACTGGACTGCCGATAAATAATTATAAAATTTAGTTCTTGCGTTCTTATTTTGTTTACAAGGCCTTTAACACCAAAGGCTACCCCCCACCCCCTCCTTGTCTTATCAATTTTGTTTCTTCGGTTTAAAATACTGGCAGTGGCTAAAACATAATATACTAACAACTTATGAAGACTGTAAAATCTATTTTATTCCTTTGCGATGTGGTAAATCAACAGCATAGGATATTGTTGTTGATTTCGTCATATAATCAAGTAGAGATAAGTCACAAAATCCATCACTAAAACGTTGTAGCATCGATGGGCGATTAACGTTTGGGTAATTGGCTAAAATGTCTGAACACAGGTCTAGATAAGTTTTATTATATTCTCAGTGGCACTGACAAAGATATTTACTATTTTGTATATTTTTGTGTCTAGGTATCCATTTAGTAAATATATATGTACTGGTTATAGCAATAGATCTTAGGCTAAGTTAGTTTGTAATTCGTGTGTTGTTAATATGAGTGTCTAAAAGGGCACGTTAAATGTCCTCAAAATAATAAATACATGGTTAACACATACCTATAAACATATACATTTGATAGAGAAATACAAGGGTAAGTATAAACATCTTTGAAATTTGAAGGACATAAAACTTACATTATCTCCTTAATTTCAAGATTGATTTTTCTATGTGTCACAATAATGTGTCCATACTTGGTATATATGACGACGTAAAAGATGTGCAAATAAAGTGTTTTGCGTGTTGTGAAGTTGTTGCACGGAAGGCTGTCTCTGCACGGATGTTGTCCACATACAGCGGATTCAGCCACTGTGACCAAGGTGAAACAAACAGAAATACCAAGGTGGATGCGCGACTTGAGGGGGGGAAAACCTAGATACTGTCCAACCATGATGTACTACCAACATAACACAACGTTCACCTGCAGCAGGAGACGATCATAAATAGAGATCCTCCACTACAACCATGATGTGCTACCAACATAGCACAATGTTCACCTGCAGCAGGAGACGATCATAAATAGAGACCCTCCACTACAACCATGATGTGCTGTTAACATAGCACAATGTTCACCTACAGCAGGCGACGATCATAAATAGAGATCCTCCACTACAACCATGATGTACTGCCAACATAACACAATGTTCACCTGTAGCAGGCGACGATCATAAATAGAGATCCTCCACTACAACCATGATGTACTACCAACATAGCACAATGTTCACCTGCAGCAGGAGACGATCATAAATAGAGATCCTCCACTACTACTATGTTCTGCCAACGTAACACAATGTTCACTTTTGACCTCCTTACAAGACAATACTAAAGGATTTTTTATAGGTATAATTGGTGGGTTAAAGTAGACTAGCAATAAAGATTACACTACCCGTATTTTCAAATTATATCTACTGTCATGTGTTCATAAGCAATCTATGATTTATACAGTTCTTCCTTTTGGCTGTCGATTTAGATTGCTGTAAAATTAATAAGAATCCTTTAATCAATATTAACTTATCATACAGTTATATTTTCATACGTAATAAAAGGCTATTCCTTTGACTACCCGACTATAGACCCTACATATGAACTACATATTTATTTAAGCTTGTTTGCGCATTTAATTCCTGAACAATCTATCAGTGACATATCCCAAATCGAATATATGGTAAACATAACAGTCTGACTATGAAATTATTAACCTACCTCAACGTCAATTTGTGGCTTAACATCTTTGATCGTAATATTAGTCCATCATATTATGTCTGCCAGAGGTTAGGCTAGGTTAGGTTAGGCAGAGTCCGCTATTTGTGGATGGAATCTTTAGTCGTAATATTAATCCAGACTATGTCATTCAGAGGTTATGTTAGGGTGGTTGAGGTAGAGTCCAAAACTATTGGCTAGAACTCAAGTGAGACTTTTCAGTATTTGGTGGGTAGACAATCTCATTTGGTAGCCTATTAGGCAAGATTTTTTACAAGGGATTGTGTGTAATTGTTAAATTTCCAAGTTGGTACGTTTAAGTCTTCTCGACCACTACTTGTGACTACCCCAACAAGTTTTACCGTTGCCTTAAATAATTTGTGACGTCTGTCTGACCTGATTATTTAGTGTTTGTATTTATTTCAGACACGGGTTGCATAAGAAAACTTATTGAAATATTGACTTAACCTAGAACATCACATTAACAATCAGCATACCTATCTCAAGGATATACATTGCGCAACAGGACAAGCCAACAATATAATGCACAACTCTTGAACTAATTAGTTTAATGCAAATTACCCTTGGCCTCCTTTTTTTTATTTAGCACAACGTCTTACTACCCGTTCGGGTTGTACGCTTAAGTAATAATTACGCTAATGTATTAGGAATTGGGAAGGTTGAATTTACAGGAAGTGGAAACGCATTTGCGTGGAGGGAGAGTGGAAAACCATTTAGGAAAAACCACCCCCAGTTCACCCGACAGAGATTCGAACCTTGATCTCCCCGTCCTTGGCAGTCGAGCTCAACACGATTACCGCGTTAGCCAACTACGCCACCGAGGTGGGTAGCCTACTTCTTGAACGTTTCAGGTATGGCATGATAAGGGGCTGTCCTTAAATCACGTAAGTTTTTTTTCCCATGATTTTCTACCCCCTCCCCTTTCCCATTACGCCAACATAAGGGATGGTAAGCTTTACCATCCAACTTAAGTAATTTTTTACTATTTTGTAAATTAGATTGTTTTAATATTTTGTTATTTTTTGACATAAAGATTGGTAATAAAGTGAGTGATATTACATTTTAGAATACTTTAATTGCAGTTAAATTAGGTGTAACGCATCCTAAGTAGATGAAATGAGTGAAATTTTATAATTAATGTATTTATTTTCTGACAATTTTTTTTCTCTCAATACAAACATTGATAGAAAACCTTAAGTAAGATGAATTCTGACCCTCCCTTTCTCGTAAGAAAACGTAAGAAAATACGGAACCCCCTCTCGCCCCTCCTTCCCCCCACCCTTCAAAAAAAACCTTTCTTTATTTAAGTACGGTCCAAAATTAACGACTTAATATCTTGTTATGTTTGTCCGATAGTAACCGGGATAAGTCACAGAATGTCAATATAAAGTCAACAAATATAAAGCAAACATTAGTTATTCAACAATTGAGATTGACGATTCATTCAATTACTCAGTTTACTTTAATGAGCATTCACACAAGCCATTTATATGTGAACTGTCACTATTGATAGATTATATCAATCTTGAAATAAGCAATAACATATATTGTGCAACGGTATCTTTTGTAAAATTATTCTAATGTCGTTACAACTATACATTCTGTTAGACATTTTATAAAATATATCAACCTTTTGAATAGATAATTCATTACTGTCTAAATACCGCTTCAATAAACATTTAAATACTGGTTTGGGAGAATTAACTGTTTCTGATGGTCTCAAACGATGTGCAAGTCACTGGGAATTAAATACTCGATAATAGAAATAAAACAAAACTGGCTCAACACAAATAAGTTGTGACGCGTGTATTTATAAGAATACTAAAATATTATTTAAACATTTTATCTAATTCTTGGTTTAACATTTAAATATTACCTCAAAATGGGTAGAATTACAGTATATGTTGTTTATAATGATTGGTTGATATAATATATTTCCTTGCTCATCATAATTCACAAGACAATGAAACTAATACAATGATCTAAATCGTTCAAAATGTATCTTAATCAAGGACACGCCATCGCATTGCTCAGGAGTAGAAATCATATTGCTGTATTTTTGCAATTTCTATTTTTTTAAAAAACAAAGCACTTTTGGCCAAAACAAATAAATATTAATTCCTTAACTGTATTTAGTTTAATTTTCTACACATAATAAGTCCCTGAATATTTGTCATGAGGCTATTGACACTTAGGGCCAGTTCATAGCAAGGTTTAGTACACTTCGTACACTTCAAGTGTGGCGCTATATTTAATACAAGATGACACCTACCTCTAGAGAATGGAATGGGCCTCTTTTGCATATGAACCTGGCCCATTCCATTCTGGTCAGGGTAGGTTTCTTCTTGTATTTAGGGCCAGTTTCATAGTCAGATTTAGTACGCCTCAAGTGCGGCGCTATACTAAATACAAGACGTCACCTACCTGAAATTGAATGGAATGGGCCAATTTCATATGCGAAACTGGCCCATTCCATTTTGGTCTAGGTAGGTGTCGTCCTGTATTTAGTATCGGCTCGCACTTTAGGCGTACTAAATCTGACTATGAAACTGGCCCTTAGTATAGTTCTGCACTTGAGGCGTACTAAGTTTGACTATGAAACTGTCCCTAAACCTGAAAAACCTTTTACCAATCTCTAGTCAAATGCCATCATACATATAACAAATATTCCAGAACGGTTAAGATTACTTTACTTTACATCCATTACTGTTCCCAGCTTGTGTCCTGGGTCACTTTTTTTTATTCAAGCCATATATTTACCACTTCAAGCTGGCTAGGCCTGTCGTAGCTTCATATGTCTTATAATCTAACTTAAGACAAGGACAGGCACAACATCCAGTCCCTAGCCATCAATGTGAAAGGGTAAACCTATTTTTTCATCAATGATAAATGTTTTAGACATGCCGGGAATCGAACCTGAGACCCTTTGCTCAGTAGGTAGACATGCTACCGACTGAGCTAAGGTGTCTGATTGCTAAGTTTATTATGTGTAGGAAATTATTATTATTATTATTATTATTGGCACCGCGTCTTACTACCCGTTCGGGTTGTACGCACTTACGCTAATGTGCAATGGTAGGGTGATTGTGAGATGAAATGGAGGACCTACAGTTTAACGTGGAATCCGAACCACGGTGGAGACCCGGCATTTCACACACTCATAAGTTGTGATTAATACACGTCTTGTCATAGGTGAAGGAAGGGTTTGGCAATCAGATAAATCTATGCCAGGACCAAGGATTGAACCTCGAACTCCTAGTATAGAAGTCCGACACCTTACCCCTATAACGCCAGGTCACCTTGTAGCAAATTAAACTAAACGTATATATTAGACATATATTATATATACTAGGGCTAAAATGTTTTTGATTAAATAAATGTACCAATAATTGTAGTTTTTGACCCAAGTTTAGTTCCACAACCTCTTGAGTTCGAGACCATGAGAGTTTGAAAGAACCAACTTTACTGACCAGTGATTGTACTTTAAACAAGTTTTCATGTTAGAGGAAGACAAACAATGATATTAGTGTTGATATGTATACACGTGTGAGAGAGTGTACACACACACACAGCGGGAAGATGGCGAACATTTTATCTTAAGGTAACCATCACGTCAGAATAATGGTTGGATTCTGGCCTCAGAATGGCATTGGTGGTGCGAAGAATTGAACAAAATAGTGATAAAGCTACAAGGAAATTTATCGAGAGAAGAAAGAACATTCTGTATTAATGTATTGTTTGTTTTTTATCTCAACACCACCCGTTTAGTACGTTTAAAGTGGAATGAAAGGGACGCGAGAAAAGGCCAGTGTTTTTGAAGTCTTTATGGCAAAACTTTTTTTGACCAAAATAAATAAAATATTGCTCCAGTGTAAGCAAAGAATTTAATTTTATTCACATGGTGACCTCAAAATTCTTTGAATATCTGTCAAGAGTGTTCTAGAATTTAATGATAACTCTTTCTCTTTATTTAAAAAGTTTGTCATTTAATGTCACCATGCTAATGACAGGTATTCGACAACTGTTGATATCAACATGTGAAGAAAATTAAACTATATATTTGTACTGAAGGAATATTTTATTTATTTTAGTCAAAAAAATGTTTTGCCATAAAAACTGAAAAAACACTGGCCTTTTCTCGCGTTCCTTATATGCCCACCTTAATCAATTCTGTTCTAGTTCATTTTGAATATGTTTGACACTTTTTATATTTGATGAATGATCGAGTGTATTCAACTACTCGAATTTCTTTCAAAGTGATCATAAACAATTCGATAAGCACTAATTAAATTAGTTGACCTAGTGTTTTTTTATGTCAACACGTGTTATTTATAAATAAATAAAACCTTTCCTGTGGGTGAGTTATTTACCATTCACTGTTTAGAGGCGTTCGTTATGGTTGAGGATGAGATAAAATTCGATACAATCTAAATGTTTTTATTTGATAGTTTCTGGTAGGTTAAAATGTTCATAAGCAAAAATGGACTAGTTATTGGATTATTTTACCGATAGTAAAAATGACGAAAAAAATTTTTAACTCGCGATCATCGACACCTTTTCTCAAACAAAAGGTTGTAAATTATTCCGGTAATGTGCATGGTAGATGCAGTTATTGCAAAGATATCGGCTACTTAATGTTCAGAGAATGATACTTAGCTGTCGCAAATGCATTAAGATATTATCAAGCGGCCTTGCATCTCCTCGGGTATGGAGTAGGCCTACAACTTCCTCCATCCTGACAGAACTAACCTTGAGCTGTTAATGAGGTTAGTCTTGGGGCGTTATTAACTGCAAGTCAGTCAGTAAGCGAACGCACCCAACTGAATAGTGCAAGGAGTAACCTTCCCTGTCACAACAACTGCCCCTGCCCCTCCTTCCTGTTGGGATGAGCAGGCTCTTCCTTCTTTGGGCAGAATGTGGGGTGCTTCTTCCTTCCATGGGCAGAATGTGGGGTGCCTCTTCCCTCTATTGGCACATTGTTTTGCTTATTTTTATTCATGGGAATAATGTGGGGCACCTCTTTCTTCATGGGAAGATTGCTCTGCTTCTCTTTCTTTTATCAGCATTATGTGGGGCGCCTCATCTTTTATGGGCAGATCGTTCTTCTTCTCTTTATTTATGGGAAGAATGTGGGGCGCCTCTTCCTTTATGGGCAGATCGTTCTGCTTCTCTTTATTTATGGGCACAATGTGAGGCACGTCTTCATTCTCTGGGCAGAATGTGGGGTGGCTCTTCCTTCTATCGGCAGATTGCTCTGCTTCTCTTTATTTATGGGCAGATTGTGGGGCACCTCTTTATTCTATGGGCAGATTGCTCTGATCCTCTTCCTCCTATAGGCAGATTGTTCTGTTCCTCTTTATTTATGGGCAGAATGTAGTGCGCACCTTTCTTTTATGTCCAGAATGTAGTCCGTTTTTCCTTTTTACTTTGTGAAGTCAAGAGTTTGCAAACATCTCAAAAATATTAGTAAAATACAATGTCATTCCAAAGTTCACTCTTATTGGAACTACTTTTTATATTCAAAATACTAAACAACCATCTGTATTACTGTTATTTTTAACAGTTAATATTTTTATAATAACTTATTTGAATGGTAAGTGACCATCCATGCTCTAAATTAATAATGTTGGAATTGAAATTTATTAGAACTTGAATCTGATTCTTACGTTATTTAAGTTATACTTTGTTATGTACTCGTACATTACATATTTTAAACTGGACTACTTAATTAATCCATATGAATTTGTTTGTGTTATTATGTTATAAATACAAAGTAGGCATGAGTTTATCTAATCGAAATTTTGTTATATTCTAAACGTTTAACCTAAAGTCTCTAAATACTTTATTAGAATACACTTTTTAGTGGAAAATATAAAATAAATGATTGGTTATCAGTATTTTGATGTTCTTGAGCTTCATTGATATCCAAAGCTAATTTTAGCTATTTATCGTAATTTAAATTCTAGCAAGTCAAACACTTTTAAGTCTAAAAACTGTACTTAAGGTCTAAACTTTGTGCTGCGATTTCAAACGTATTTCATTAAATGAAATGTGTTGACGGTTTCACAACATTTAACCAATCAGTCTTTTCAGTTAATGAATGCTTTACGCTACCTTTACTTCATATACCAGCGACCAACTTTTATACTCAATACTTGGGTCACTCTTGAACTTGAAGTGTTAGGAAAATAACTACTTCATGACAAAGTTTTAATCTAAGTAGGTAATAATATATTCTAGATTGATGACTAGGCAATATAGAAAAGGTAAAATCTATAAATAAATAAATATAGTCTTATTATTAGCATCGCATCTTACTACCCGTTCGGGTTATAGGCACGTACGCTAATGTGTAATGGTAGGGTGATTGTGAGATTAAATGGAGGACCTACAGTTTAACGTGGGATCCGAACCACGGTGGAGGATCCGAACCACGGTGGAGGCCTGGCATTCCAAACATTCACAAGTTGTGATTAATACACGTCTTGTCAGAGGTGAAGGATGGGTTTGGCAATCAGATACATCTGTGCCGGGACCAAGGATAGAACCCCGGACCACCATCACAGAAGTTCTACACCTTACCCCTAGATAACCAGATCACCCTATATATATAGTGTAGATTTTACTAAGGTATATATTATGTATATATTATGTATGTATATATATATATATATATTTAGCATCACGTCTTAGTACACGTTTGGGTTATACACTTATGCGCTAAGTACGCTAATAGTTTTAGGGATTAGGAAGGTTTCATTTCAAGGAAATGTACACACATTTGGTTAGAAAGAGAGTGGAAAATTATGTAGGAAAAACCAACCTCAGCGAACCCGACCAAGATTCGAGCCTCGATCTCCCCGTCATCGGCGGTCTAGTCTACTGTGAGAGTAGCGCGTTAGACTACGCGGCCACCGAGGCGGGCTACTAACGCATATTCATCAGTTTTTAAATCGGACCTACTAAAGTATGTATGTCATGCCTAAAAATATATGTATAATTCAGAACAAACAAAAGCCCTTTTATCAATTTTTAAATATTATATTTTAAAGGGTCTGTGTCATGTCATTAATCAATATAAAATAAATAGTAAGACACAATCGCACTTACTTTCTCATATTGTGTATTATAGCTTCGAAGAAAATGTTCAAAGATATGTTAATAGTAAATTATTCTTAAGTAAGCTCTAATCATAAAAAAAAACACGTCACAATAAACAACACAATAAAAACTCTTGATTTATAAACTTTAAACTGAATTGTTCAAATATTTCTAGCAAATTTATAATATTCAAAAATAAGTTATCTGTAAACTACTTTAAAATGAAATATAGTTTGTAAAAATAAACGTATTCTTATTCATAATAAAAAACCCACTCCCATATTTACATTTTGAGCTCAATTTTTAAGTTAGATTTCTAAAAAGACCATGTTTTCTAAAATTTGTAGTAAATAGACTACATTAGATTAATTAATTTAGAAAAATAAGGATACATTATTCATTATCGTCTAAAATAGTTCTCCTATTACAATTTTGAACAAAACCAGTATAAATATTTTAAAAAAAACTATTAAAAATTACAAAAATCAATCTTTAGTGGGCTACTCTATTATTTTTTATTTAGCACCATGTCTTACTACCCGTTCGGGTTATACGCTTAAATACTAACTACACTAATGGGCTATGGCTTGGGAAGGTTGAATTTAGAGGAAGTGAAGCCGTTTTAGCATGGAGATTGGAAATCTATTTAGGAAAAACCACCCCAGTTAACCTGAGTGAGATTTGAACCTCAATCTTCCTGCCCTCGGCAGCCTAGCTCAACGCGAAACTAGTGCGTTAGTTAACTACGCCACAGAGGTGGGTTACTCTACTATTTAATGTATTCTTTAGAAAAACAAAAATATATAATTATTTATTATGTACAAAACTTAATAGGTTCTCATTTTGAACCAAATCACTGGAACCAATTGTTTTAGTATTCAAATTGAAAAAACAAAACGTTATCAGCAAACTACCCTTAAACGAATCAACCCCAAAAACCAAGTATAAAGATTTATTTGTCATGTTAAGCCTTTCCAAGTTTTAATGACGAGTTTTATTTATTTTTTCTCTTCGCAGTGATTCTAATCTCACAAGAATAATGGTCCAACCCCATTCGTTGGCCAAATGATCAAAGGTGTCATTTCCACAATTTACTGTACTTCCGTTCGAGTCTACTGAGGGTATTTTATTTTCTAAATTATTTTCCACACTATTTTTAAGCAAATGCTGGTACATTTCCTTTAAATTCAATCTTCCTTATCCCTGGTACATTAGCGTTATTAGTACATATGCATATACATATATATATATATATATATATATGCGGTGCGAAAATAGTTATTGTAAGAATGGTTCAAGGTGCTAATAGCCCCGACAGCTTTAAAGTTTATAAAAAAACCCATAGGAACGATATAAATATTGCTTCATTAATTCAATATTTCATTGCTACCGAACTTTAAAAAAAATATCAAGTCCTGTAGATTGTTATCAGGCATTGCCCCCCGAGTATAAGGACCTATTTAAACTCATTCGAAATATTTAATGTAAACTTTTATTAGTTTGCCCCTTTGTGAGCTCACTCGTTTTCTTTAAAGGGAATCTAATCTGGGCTGTAAAACTAACATGGCCAGGTTGTAAAATAAAAACAAAAAAAATAACCGGGTGGATAACAAAGTAATAAAAAATTTACTTACAAAATAAGATTAAAAAAATTCCTAGAAGAAGTCTTGACGTTTTCCTGTTTTCCCACGTCACATTCAGATCGTCAGTTGTTTTTGTAGCTACCGATTGTACACTCTAAGGTGCAAAATAATAGACAGATAACGCATGTTATAAGAATAGGGTAAGCCTTTAAAGGAAGCATAAAATAATCCGTAAAAATCATCTGACCTAAGTGGCGCAGTCGTATGGCACTGATAAAATAAATTTATGAACCAATAAAATTTTTATGTTATACAATTCTTCTGATTAATGTTTATCTAGACCCTATACTTTATCTTAAATAGTAAAACACAAGTTGTATTTACAAGTCGTTTGTACTCTAATTTATATATTTGTGTTGATAAGTGTGTGTCTATATCATTTAGGAACATCCAGTTTGGAACTTTGACCTAGGGAGCTAAGGTTGAATCCCAACCAGGCGCATTTGGAACGTTTTACCACGCATTCCAAGGATATATACATATTTAAAATTATAAAGTAGGGATTAATAAGGGATAGTTTAGAATGAATGTACCTGCATTCGCTTGGAAGGAGGATGAACAACCATATATAAAAAAACTTATTTCACCCATCCAAGGCTCAAATCAAGACCGCTTTGAAGCCTGTAGAACTATCTAGATGAGCTTGCTGCCTTTGTTCATTTAGACTCATTTTATCCTGGAAGGTAGCAATCCTGGCTTGACTGATTACACCATTACACCATAGTGCAACAAATCAAAGTAAGCTTGCTATCTACACTTATTTTAGTAGGAAGGAATTTTTGAAATACCTTTTTTTCTACAGAAATTATATTACGTTGTAGGGTTATAAAAGAAATAAAGGCCTTTCAAAAAGCCTTTTTGACCAAAATTAGACATAGGCCTTTCAAGGTATAATCTCCCTTTTTATTCTGTTTATTTAAACTGATCAGTTTAAGTCACTGACTGCCACTGAAGAACAAAATTCATTTTATTCAAACTCTCGTGCTCTATAGCGTAAGAATCAGCAAAGACTGGATTCTATATGACGGGGAGGTAAAGGTTTCTTTCTTGACAGGGTGTACTGGACACTGGGATGAAGTTTTCTAAACGTCATTTAAAAGGGTAATTTTTCCATCCCCCTCCACGCCAATGCGAGTGAATTTCCTCTAAGTATCCCTCCCAATGGCTGATCTTTGATTGAAGTTAATATCAGCTTAGAAATATATTGTGAATAAACTCTATAAATGCTAAAACTACAGTCCAATTTTCATTGGAGGGTGATTTTCTGACGGCTAAAAACGTTTCTATGTCTACTTTTACTTATTCATTCATACGTCAAGTCTTGTTATATTCAATTATCAACCTTACCCCCTTCGGTATCCACGTGGTCTAACGCGCTAGTCTCGTGTTGGACTAGACTCCCGAAGACGGGGATATCGGTGTTCGATCCCGGTCTGGTGCACTGAAGGTGGTTTTTACTAAATGGTTTACATTCACCCTCCATGCAAATACGGCTGCACTTCCTCTAAATCAAGCCTTCCTGATCTCTAGCCCACTAGTATAATAATTAGTACATAGGCGTATAACCTGAACATGCGGTGCGGTGCTAAAAAAACTGTTGTCAACCTTGATTTAATATATTATCAATAACTATAAAATAACACTAGTAAAAATAAAAATAAAGTCATTAATGTTAACCTGTATTTTCTGAAAGTTTCTTCCTACCAAAATCCTACTCTGGATAATATGTAGGCCAACTAGTCGGTAATATGTTCGGGCTATACACTTACTATATTAATCACACTTTTGAAGAAAGAATTGTGAATCTAGAATTAAGAATAAATATGCCCGCCTTTAGTTTGAGGCAGAGTGGGAAACCATTTAGGAAAATAAATCCCCTTCAGTACAGCTAGCATAGTTTCGAACCCCGACCTAACCACCACTGACTAACCAGACTAAATGAGTACTATATTTAGAAGGCAAACCCCCCAGTGCGAGCATCATGAGTAGTTGAATTTATAACGCACTACTCTCGCAGTAGACTGCCGATCACGGGGAGATTGAGGTTCGAATCTTGGTCAGGTGAACTGAGGTTTTTTCAAAATTGTTTTCCACCCTCCCTCTACGTAAATGTGAATACACTTCCTCTAAATATAACTTTCCAAATTCCTAAAACTAATACCGTATTTAGTACATGTTAAGCATATAACCCGAACGGGTAGTAAGACGCGATGCTAAAAAAAAAAGAATTTAAAAATTCGATAACTATATAGGCTTGTATTAAGTTGGTTTCACATTTAGAACTACTGTGGAATTTAATTTCACTTTCCTTTACTATAGTGATATTATGATTATAATAAGTTAATATATGAATTATTCAACGCATAGGTTGAATTTTTAATCCACATTAATATATTTTGTCTAAATATTAAATTAAATAAACTACACCACATAACAAATATACACCCAAATGTTATAGAACTTATCCGATGAACAATAAACACTTTTTTTTGAATAACCACTACTTGGAACATTGGGTGCGCAGAGAAAGCCCTTATGTCTAGCTTACCGGTGATGAAAAGTTTTAGGTTCAAAGCTAGGTGTACTGAAGGTGTTTTGTTATAAATGTTGATGCATTTCTTCTAAATTTTATCATCCTCATCCCTACCCATGCATGTAATGATGCGGAAATTTCTGACTGGTATAATGCTTCTAAAAGCAAAAATCAACAATTTAAAAAACAGAAGTTTATTTTAAGTCATAATTTAAGATTTTACTTTCATACATCACGTGTTAAATTCACCTAACAACACAAATACACGTAGAGCTAGTAAAAAATATTTTCCAACATTCCCCATTAATGTAAATTTAATTACGAGTGTACTAAACGAAACTGTCCTCGTCCTATTATTGTATTTGTTAGGGCCGCGCCGGGACAATTTGTCATTGACTATACAGCGAGAGGTTGTATGTGTATAGGTTTGAGGAATCACACATGAGAGCGCACCACCAGCGCTGTTGTGGCACGCATGAAACTAGCGTGCATGCACGGAGACTAACAAAGCGAAACTGTTTTTTCAGTTTTGTCCCACCATAAAACAACCAGTCCCATTGTCAAACGTACTTTTAGCTTTTTATTATTATTATTATTATTATTATTATTATTTAAAGTGTTTATTGTTATGTGAGTTACATCTCTTTCCCTCTCCCTCTCTCTCTCTCTCACTCTCTTTGCAAAGATATAATTATATCATAGGAACAAAACTGACTGAAGTTGTTCAAGCTTGGATGAATAATACAATAACATTTAAGTCATGTCTATTATATTTTTTTAGTACCACGTCTTACTACCCGTTCGGTTTATATACCTATGTAGTATTTACACTATTGTGTTAAGGATTAGGAAGGTTTTAATTTAGAGAAAGTGTAGCTGCATTTGCGTGGAGGCAGAGTGGAAAACTATTTAGAAAAACCCACCCCCAGAGCACCCGACCGGAATCGAACCCCGATCTCCCCGTATTTGGCAGTCTAGTCTAACACGAGACCATGCGGCCACTGAAGCGGGCCATATCTATTGTTTATAAATTGCTTTGGCCAAGAAGGGTCTTACATTTTTTAGAAAAATCCAAATATGTAACTTGTTATAAGGCGCTAGAAAAGTCGACCGGAAGTTCATAAACGTAAGAAACCAAGTGGACACATAAGTCGTTACTGGGTGTAACTGTCTGGCAGTAGGAGAACAAAAGGGGAGGAGTAAAATAAGAAATCCAAAACAATTTATGTTGTTACCCCCTTATTGAATGATCTCATTCTATTCACAAAAATCCGTTCTATGCTCCTATATCAGTTACCTTTCATTTCCCGGGCATTTAATTATTAACGATAAACCAAAATATCTGGATTTTTTAAAATGGAAAATTTCAACTTTTCTACTATATTTACAAGCATATACATCTATATGTATATAGGTTAATATGTGTTCAGTACATTAAACACCCAACTCGTGTGTAATTAAATGTCTTAACATTATTTAGCCTAGGCGCAACATATGATTGGGATTATCTCAGAGCTACCTAGGCCGGCCCCTAAATATATAAATTAATATCCATTGTTTCCTCAAAATATTGTTGTATACCTAGAGCTTCATAGCTGCATCGGTGGGCATGCGGACTAAGTGACAGAAAAGTCTTGTCTTGCTTGCCAGTGACGGGGAGATTGTGGATCGAATCCTGATCAGGTTAATTGAGAGTGTTTTTTAATAGATGGTTTGACACTCCCTAGACGCAAAAACAGTACGGGTATGTTTCCAATAAATTGTTCCTTCCTAGTTCCAACCCTACTAGTGTTATTAAAATGCATCAAGCCCAGATGGGTAGTAAGACGCTTTTAAAAAAATAGACATGAAACCTTTTAGGTGCTGTAGTCTCAGACTTAACCTAATCTTTTTTTAAGAGACTTTAAGGTCGGTTGGAATGGGACGCAAGAAATGGTAAATATTTTCACAATTTTCATAGCAAAACCTTTTTTTGTTCAAACTAAATCAAATATTTCTCCAGTACAACTGTAGAGTTTAATTTTCTTCACAAGGTGATATCAACAGTTCTTGAATATCTGTCAAGGATGTCCTAGAATTTAATGACAACTTTTTATCTTCATTTAAAAAGTTTCTCATCTAATGCCACCATGATCATGATAAATATTTAACAACTGTTGAGGTCACCATGTGAATAAAATCAAACTCTCTGTCTATACCGGAGCAATATTTTATTTATTTTAGCAAAAATATGTTTTGCTATAAAAACTGCAAAAAAAAACACATACTTTCTCACGTCTCATTCCACCTCACCTTAACAGTTCAAATCTCGGTGGGGTCGAAGTTTCTTAATCCTCACATGGCGTAAAAAGTAGGTGAGGTGAGGGTTAATCAAGCCTAAATACATTTCCTTCAAATGCAACTTCCTTGTGTGTCTTTATATTAGGCCAGTTATTTAGCACCGAGTTTTGCTACCCATTTGGGTTATACGCTTAAGTACTAATTACGCTAATAGGCTAGGAATTGGGAAGGTTGAATACAGAGGAAGTGAATCCACATTTGCATGGATGGAGAGTGGAAAACTATTTAGGAAAAACCACCCCAGTTCACCCGAGCGAAATTAGAACCTCGATCTCCCTGTTCTTGGCAGTCTAGTTAAACACGAAACTAGCGCGTTAGCTAATTGCGCCACCAAGGCGGGTATTGGGCTAGTTAATGTAAGTTGTAGATATCATTCTGCTACACCTATTTATTTAGTTTTGTACTTGCCCATCACGGTAAAATAGTGATCAAAAACGTTAGCTTTGCCTTGAATTTGGCCACCATTGACAGGAATATTGGGATTAGATTCCCTTTTGGGTGCACTTGGGGAAAGGAGGGAGAGTTCAAACCCCCTCCATGTGCTCTGGGAGTGATTTCTATCATATTTTTTTTTTATCACAGAGGCCCAACCATCTTCTCTACCCACGAATGTGGGTGTATTTTCTTGAAACCATTATCCCTTTTCCTAAAAATCAAGCAGTTAATAAGTCCATGTGAATGACCTACTAACTAAACGTTCTGGATTGTATGTATGTATATATATATACTTATAACAAACTAGTAAAACGTGGTGCTAAAAAACCGTAGAAAAATAAAAACGAATTTTGAATTTGAGTTATAGTCCTGCGACCTTATGTGCTTGCCGATAGATGACCAGTTTATAGTAAATATTTATATTTATAAACAACTATATTCAGTTTTATATATGAATATATACAAGCATGTATATTAATATAGATATATAAATATTTACCAGTATGCACACATTTGTATATAACATTCAACACAAAGTACAGTATTTATATAAACATGAATATATTTTCTTATATATATACATTATATATGACCTAAACGCGTATATTTATTTATGAATAAACTTATTTTCTTTTAATTCTTCATCAATCGCCAAGCAAAGGATTCAAAGATCTCGATTTGGGTTTTTTATTTTTCTAAATTTATTCTCGTTTATGTTCTGGATTCACTCTGTCAAAAGTTTCATCCAACGTGAGCTGGTAACCAAGATGTGGGCATGCCAGACCTAGATCTACCCGCATGGCTAATTACCTTCCGTTTGCCGTTTTATGGACCCGCCTTTTAAACGCGTTTCCGGAAAACTAAAAGTTAGGTTGATCCATAGACAAGTACTTCTACTGTACACGACGGAATTGAAAAAAATACATTAATAATACAGGAATTACAGCACAAAAATTTAAGTTAGTATTGGATAAAATAAATTACGTCTATTGACTGACTGTTTGGGAATAACTGCACAATTTATTTTAACAAGTTAAACGTGACTTGGCGCTCTAAGGGTAAGGTGTCAGACTTCTGTGCTGAGGGTCCGGGGTTCAATCCTCGGTCCCGGCACAGATTTATCTGATTTCCAAACCCTTCCTTTACCTCTGACAAGACGTGTATTA
>CABFWB010001427.1:110397-120907 GCA_902151455.1 Timema bartmani
TACTACTACTACTACTACTACTACTACTACTACTACTACTACTACTACTACTAATAATAATAATAATAATAATTTATACTGTTGTGTAACAGTAGATATAGTTTTTGTACATTATAAAATTAGTTTAAGGCAAATATATAATGTAGGTGTTTGTTTGTACATGTTTGTTTATTTCAGTAATCAGGAATAGTGAATAGTTGTCAAATACGAATAGAAGGGGTCCTGGTTAACATATTTCGTTATTGCACGCACTGTTATATATAAACCCCCTCCTATCATTGGTCGCCGCTGTATAACAATCGACAGTCGATCTTCCCACCCCAAACCTGTCTCTATTTCAGCCGTTTCTACAAAGCCCATCTAAATGTTTCATATATACAGAGTTTTTTTCAGTACTTAATTCGCTACTTAGTTCAGCTCAAGATAATATATTTCGAACGATTAACTAATCAGATTTATTTTATTAAAACTACTCGCAATCATGAACACATGCGCTTAATTTAGGAGAAAGCGCAGTCTGTTTTAAGTACAGACTCATGAGCAAAAGAGCTTAAAACATCACATAATTGTAAAGCTAATCGAAAATAAATCATTATACCTAACGAAGAACGAAATATTTATGTTTTGATCAAATTATTAATTTAGTTTTTTTGTATGAGTCTATTCAAATTAAATAAAAACTCAGTACGGTACACCCAGACGGGATTCGAACTCTGTCTACATCTTCACCAGCAAATCAGATGAGACCAGATTTATGCCTTATTTCACGTGCCTGCTTGTGCTAGTTTTTCTTTACTACCAGTTCGGGTTATTCGCTTAGGCATTAATTACGCTATTGGTTTTTGGAAGAGTATATTTAGAGGAAATGTACCCACATTTTCCTTGAGGGAGAGTGTAAAACCATCCTCAATACACGTGACCAAAGATTAGAACCCTGATCTCCCCATCTTTGACAGTTTAGTTCAACATGAGAGTAGCGCGTTAGACCACGTGGCCACTGGAGTGGGTTACTACGTGTTAAGGTCTCTATTTTATTATAGGAAGGTGAATAAAAGGCGTGTTGGGTTGTAATCCCTGCCAGGCCACACGCGTACCAACAAAATGACTAGTAGTTTACTTCAGTGGGGGGTATATCGTGAGAGGGACACCCTCAGGCTGTGGATCCTACTACGGTGCTCCGGTCTTGAACAACCGCTTGCAGACAGTCCGCCTCACGACCGAATAACCGGGACATTGGTATACAAGATTACAACCACAAAACGTATCCAAGTGCGGCTTTCTGCATATTCACGTTACAACAGACAAATTGAAATCAGTTTTAGGGCGTTGCCTACCTGTGAAGTCACAGAAAGTCAAAAGGGGATTTCCCTTGTTAATTAAATGTTTTATTCGGTGAGTTTTAAAGATATAACGTTGAAAACAAAACTATTAACTCTTAAATAATTCTAAAATTAGTCCTACAGTGTCACAAAATTATTATTTTTATCTCGAAGCAGTTTTTTCATAAATGTATTTTTTTTATGAATCATCTACAACTTAAGGCTATTTGGCTTAGTCACGAAAATTGCCTGTAGGACTCTTCCTGTCAGGATTTAAATCATATGTCCATCTATAATAGGGAATAAGGAAAAGGTAATTTTAAAAAGCAAGTCAATGTTTTCAAGGTGCAAATAGCACACAGTGCCTGTGTATATTCGTCATAGGAAGAGGGAAAGTGTTATCAACAGATAAGCAAAAGGCCTCTATGGGTGAACTGCTCATTTTCCTCCCTATATTTCTATCTCGTACATTGGTGTCTAAGTTTGATGATGCTAAGACTGCTTAAGTACGTTAACCTTAGATGCAACCCGCTTTGCAAAATAGTTTTGAAACCCAAGAAGGTAACATCGTCAATGGTTATTATTATTTTAGTCATTTTCATTTTCCTATAACCTCGGTGGTTGAATGGGCTAAGGTGTCACTCTTACAATAGACTGTAGCGCAGGTGGCGGTATTGATCGGGACACGAACTCCGATTGGGTGGATTGAGACTTTTCCCACCCTAAATGGTTTCCCGCTCTTACTCCATCAAATTCGGGTACATTTAGTCTATAACTCTATCTTTATCATCCCTAACCGATTGGCGTATTTACTTGGTGAGACTGAATGGCCAGTAATACGTGGTACACACAAAACACTTAAGTTTTGACCGTGAACTTAAGTTATTTAAGCTTTGTGAACAATACAGTGATATAATACGAATGGATCTCCAAAAACATTTTGCTTGCACTTACTCTATGGCACTAGGAACTCGAAAGTTAATTGTCGCACGTACAAAAGTACACCACCTATTCCTATCTTGAACTAGTTCTATCTATTCGACCTCATTACACCCTATCCCTACATAGAGCTAGCTATATCCATTCCTCTTAATTACACCCTATCCCTCTCTAGAGCTAGTTCTATCCATTCCACCTCATTACACCATATCCCTATCTGAAGCTAGCTATATCCATTCCTCCTAATTACACCATATCCCTATCTGAAGCTAGCTATATCCATTCCCACTAATTACACCCTATCCCTATCTGTAGCTAGTTATATCTATTCCACCTCATTATACCCTATCTGTATCTGGAGCTAGCTATATCCATTCCCACTAATTACACCCTATCCTTATATGGAGCTAGTTCTATCCATTCCCCCTCATTACACTCTATCCCTATCTTGAGCTAGTTCTATCCATTCCCCCTCATTACACTCATATCCCTATCTTGAGATAGTTCTATCCAGTCCACCTCATTACACCCTATCTCTTTCAGGTCCATTCTAACGTTATCCTCCCATATGCGTCTAGGTCTTCCCACTGGTCTCTCCCCACTGGGTTTGCCAGTCAATACCCTTAACAAGGTTCTAGATTCTCCCATTCACACTGCTTGTCCTGCCCACTGTAATATACGAGACTTGATTACCCTAACGTCTTGTGATCAGTTCAAGGTATGTAACTTATCGTTATGTAACCTCCTCCACTCCCCAATATCCTCTCCTATTTTTTGACCAAATATCTTTACAAACACCTTGTTTTCGAACACCCTAAATTGGTTTTCTTCAAGTAAGGTAAGAGACCACGTTTCATAATTATTTTTTTTCTAGCACCGCGTTCTACTACCCGTTCGGTTTAAACACTCATGTACTAATTAGGCTAATGGTTTTTAGGAATGAGAAAGGCTATATTTGTAGGGAATGTATACACATTTGCTTGGAGGGAAGGTGGAAAACCATACTGGGAAAACCATCCTAAGTACATCCGATTGAGATTCAAACCTCAATCCCTTGGTCATTGGAAGTTTAGTCTATTTCGAGAGTAGCGCGTTAGAACATACTGCCACAGAAGCGGGCCTTAAATTATTATTTGAAATTACATGCTTTAATATCATATTTAATGATATAATAGCAACGGAAAGATTATTTTTAATGCAAGAAAGACCAAATATATAATATTTTAAATGCTGGGATACTTTGGAATGTTTGTGGAACAAACTCAAGAAATAATATATTTTCTTCTTTCCCCCAATGCATAGATTATTTTTTACTCTACTTACTAAGTGTATGTTCGTTTTCCCACACTTTATTCCCAAAGTACTCCATGTAGTATGATCTATAGAGTAATATCAATTATTCCAAACTTTGACAAAGAAGTTTTTATGAACTCCCATCTGAAAATACAAATTCAAATTAACTATGCAACAGTCACACACGCTTTTTTTTCCCCCAATACATATATAAAAAATTCTGAATATTATTTAATTCATAAAAGAAAAAAATATATAATTCTTTCTGTTTTTTTAAAAACCAGAAGGGAGCAAAAAAAATAAGTAGGGGAAAAAAAAGGTTTACTATTCAGTGTCACGACAAAGGGAGATGTACCCTCAAATTACCATTAATATTTACACACATACGCGACATCAACTTTCCAAATATATAAAACAGACCCAATTTTTTTTTCGAAATAAACATTTTCAAACTTTGTTTTCAAACTTGGATATCAAAACTATATTTACATCTTTGGCCATAAGATACATTCGCTCTTAAGTAATCGCGATAGATTTTTACTAAGATAAAACAAAGAGTTTTCCACTTAGAGATCTTATGTGAGGTTAATTTTTTTATTATCTTTTTAGCACCGTGTTCTACATGTTCAAATTATACGCATGTGAGGTTAATAAAATATTATTGGTAGTGTGTATTGTATATTATACTCAACTAGGGCTTGCTTGGAGTGTGTAGTAAAAATTCTGGTATGAAAGAACCTTTAGGAAATGTAAACATTCACCGTCCATGGCTTGGGTCCAAGTCCAGACCTAGATAGGTATTGTCCTGACACCACGTCAGGTCACGGGGAACTTAAAGAAGTTATTTAGTCAATTTGAGTTCAAGTTATAGGAAAACCTTTATTCTTCCTGGTCCCTGAGCTTTATATCTGTAAAATGAGCCATTTACCACCATAATACGACATGCCTGAGTCTCACAATCTACAACTGAAAATTAAAATATACATGAATATATACATGAATATATACATACATATAGATAATATATTTTAAAAACGCAATATATTTTACACATTTAATTTAATCTAGAAAACCATTTTAGAATTACAAAAATAGTGTATACCTGTAGTTACAATGAATTATATCTACAATTTTAATTTATATATATTATTATTATTATTATGTCTAAACTAATGATATAGCGCACATTCTAAATATTTTCTATCAACTTGATAAGTGAAATTATTATTGACAATTCACCCATTTATTCATTCCTTATGAAACACATGTAATATTAGCTATTATACCACAGCTATAATAAAATCTGTATGATTTCTAACTAACTTAATAAATGATAATGCGATCTAAAGGCACCAGATTCGCAAAAGGGCGGATGTCCGGCAATGAGGACGTCTTGGTTCTAATCTCGTTTGCGTGCACGTGTGGTTGTTCTCCACATGTGATTTATCACTGAAGTTTTCCCATCCTCTACCTAAGCTTGTACGGGTGTATTTTCTATAAATTACCCTCTTATTCCTATTCCTTAGATCAATTATTTATTAATATGATGTTAAATGCCCTTGTAAAGTATATAAACTTAACGTTAATCAGTTAATTAGCTTAAAATTCATGAAACATTCAAGATAGTCTAATTTAACCGAATCTAATCTAGCCTTGCTTAGCTGAATATAATATGTTCTAAAGGAACCATTCATTTCATTGGCAATAATTCTAATAATTTTTTAATATCCCATAAACATATAAACATACAAAATTATTTTTAAAAACTATAGGATATTTTCAGATAGTCATTATTTGAGGTATTTAACTTGCACTTTCTGAACCGACTGATTATACCAGCACACGACTTATAAGCTAACTTAAGTGTAGAGCCGACACAACATCTAACTGTCAATTAATTTATCACTGTAATAGGGGAAAGCCACATTCACCAATGATACTTTTTTTGGAATCGAATCTGGGATCCTTAGCTCAATAGACGGACACGAATAGTCACTTAAATTAATAAATGGTAATAATTTGGCAGCTACTATATTAGTTTGATTAATTAATTTAGCACCGCATCTTACTACCCTTTCAGGTTTATACGCTTAAGTATTAATTACATAAATGGGTTAAGAATTGGGAAGGTTGAATTTAGAGGAAGTCAACCCGCATTTACGTGGAGGGAGAGTGGAAAACCATTGAGGAAAAACCAACCCCAGCTCACCCGACTGAGATTCGAACCTCGAGCTCTCCATCCTCGGCAGTCTAGCTCAACACGAAACTAGTGTGTTAGCTGACTACGCCACCAAGGCAAGTCACCATATTAGTTATTATAACTATTAATATTTTTGTCAACACTGAAATTTCATGATAGATTATATTTTAGATTACTTAAACTTAAAATTAGGCACATAAATGTTTCCAAAACCTATAACCTATTTTGAGTACAATATATTGATTTAGTAATATTAACTGTTTTACTGTTTCACTATTTCTTTGTTAAAAAATACTCCACATCAAACAAAAACTTCTTTGCGGAAGCAGATACATTATCTATTTGACAAGAAAAAGAAAATTCGAATCAGACCTTGAAGTAAAGAAATATTAATATAATTTTTTTTTCTTGCCCAAGATGTCGTGTTTAAATAGTTGACAACATGGGGAAGACAAACCTATAATTTGTCGGGGCGTGTTTTTACTACAGAGAATTTCACTCATGTCTCCACGTTCCTATGTGTAGCCTGTAATCCGGTACACAGTATACCTAATACCGGAAAAACCTTTGTCTGCGTGGGAGAGAATGAGAAATTGGCCTTTCCTTGGGTTGAGGGGGGTACGGGGTGGGGGCCTCCGATTATTCATATTTTATTTGGTATAAACTGTGTAATTTTGGTGTGTTTATATTCAACTAGCTTAGTGGCAATGGTGCCATCAGATCAGTCTGTTCGTATTTTAAAATATTAAACTATAGATACTATTTAAAATATAATTTAACTTTAAGAATATTAAGTTTTTTTATACTTGTTTGGCCTACATTAAACGAGAATATTATCAACTTTTTATAATATTAAACACACACATTTTATATAATATAAACTATAACGGAAACCTAAACAAAATTTATCAACTGGTGGTATGTTCAAAATTGTTTCTAATGTAGAAAATTTTTCATTTTACCATCAGAAGTACGGATTCCCGTGGACCAAACAGCTTTAACGATGATAGTAAAACACGAATGGGTACTGAGTAAAATGTGAATCATTGAACCCAGGACCTATTTAACGTTTGTGAAGGTAGCAGTCTCTCAACGTAGTTAAGATAAAAACATGTCTAGTTGATTACATCAGTATGAATCATCGATATTATAACCGTTCACGTGGTGTAATGGTTCAGTGGATCTGACTACGAGCCTAGGGGTCCCAGGTTCGATTCCCGGCTGGTACCTTCGGTATTTTTCCTGAAAGGGGAACTACCCCAACGTTTACCAGGGTTTGATTAACTAAGCTTAAGTTAGGTTAAAGAGTTTCCACAGGTTCCACACCCTCATACTCACTATCACCATCAACTCATCTCATCGGGACATGGAAAGAGTCTCTACGGAAAGGATGTACGATTAGTACACTCGGGCTGGGAAACGGTACGTCAGTATTGGCTAATCTTTCCACTACTGGGCTACGAATGATATAGCCCAGACGTGCAATATATTATATCGATATTATGATTGATGCATTGTTTTTGAAGGAATAGCATGATTTTGGTAGGAAGTCCGTTCTGGAAGGCCTTATCTCGTACCAGAATCCTACTGTGTGCTAGTATTTTGGTAGAATAAAAAGCCTTTCATAATGGATTTCCTACCACCGTTCTGAAAGGCCCTATACCCTATCAAACTACAGTAAGGTTCTGGTACAAATTAAGGCCCCCCAAACGCTATTCCCACCAGAATCATGGTATAACAGTCACTCAACATAGTACCGGTTGAGTCAGGCTAAGCGCGGGAGCCTACTGAGGACGGCGATGTTTGGACAATATCTTGAGGTGAACACACAAATTGGCCCAAGGTCTACAGCTTTGAACCGACTGTCCTACTGAGTAACGATACAGGGGGACCAACACACGTGTGCTTGGACTCATTTGTTTAGTAATTTCACCAACCTGCCTCGTGGTATATTGTTCAGAGCTTCTAGCTGCTGACCTAGAGATCCCGGGTTCGATTCCTGACTGGTACTAGGGGATTTTTCTCGAAAGGGGAATACTTTCCCATTGTCACCAGGGTTTGGTTAGTTAGGCTTAAGTTAATTTAAGCTTTTCATTGGGTCCAATCCCGTCATATTCACCCTCATCTCATAGAGACATGAAAAAAGCGTCCACGGAAAGGCTGTACGATTAGTACATATGGGTGTCCCCTGGGCAATGGTACTTTGGTACTGGCTATTATTTCCACAAACTTAACTACAGATTGATGTAACCCAGACACGTCATTAATATTATTTATAAACTCATGTATTTATTATCTGTTGTATCCACACTGTCCTGTCCGATGTTGTTTCTTAACCCTAGCTGAATCTAGGAAAACTTCTAGGTCTATTATCAGTGTTTGTTAAAATCTAGGTAACTGGCACAGGATGTCTCAGGAATACCTTATCTGATTCCCTAGGGAGGTCTCAGTTCGATATCAAATGTTGACACTGGATAGGGTTTAGAAACATTGCGTATAATTAAAATTCACCTTCGTCATCTTGTGGCTCTGAGTAAGAAAGCTTACGTTAAATCCATACTGATGAGGTAATCTTTGGCGTTCAGTATTTCAAATATATTATTTGGTCACCAGGCCCCACATTAGGGTGAATGCATACAAATTTGCGTGAAGATAGAGTGTTAAACCATTCGATAAAAACCACCTTCAATACACCCGAACGGTATTTGAACTTCAATCACAGGCAATCTGGTGAGAGTGACGCGTTAGACTATGCGACCACCGTTTAGAGTAGTCCTTCAATAAACTGGACTGCCGGTAACGGGGAAGTCTACGTTCAAATAAACTAAAATGTTCGGTAATAAGACGAGCAAATAAAATAAATCCTTAAACCCTACTCCCTCCATGAGGTTTGCGTACGCGAAAATATCTTAATATATTTTACTTGTTTTAGCCACCAACAACTTGGGAGGGAACCGCTTCGGTGGCCGCGTGGTCTAAGGCGCTACTCTCGTGTTAAACTAAACTGCTGAAGACGGGGAGATCGGGATTCAATCCCAGTCGGGTGCACTCAGGGTGGTTTTAATACATGGTTTCCCTCTCCACCTCTACAAAAAATGCGGGTGCACTGCCTATAAATTACACCTCCATAATCTCTAACCCAATAGTGTAGCCTAATTAGTACATAGGCATACAACCTGAACAGTTAGTAGGACGTGGTGCTAAGTAAAAAACAACCTTGGGCTACAAAGTTGAAGAGAATTTTTTCCCTTGGAGTAGGCAAACATAAAAGGTTGAATACCGCTGGCTTGGAGCAGTCCTGTAAGGGATCATGGATTTATGTCAGAACAAGTCCTAACAATAACTTATTTAATAAAAAAAAATTGATTTAATTATACTAATGGGGCAAGGATGACTAAAGTTTAATTTAAAATAAAACTAATCAACATAGGTGTGGAGGGAAAGTAGAAAACCAATTAGTGGGAAACATCCCCTGCTCACTCCATTTCACTCCGTTACTAATACAGTCCAATTTGAATAGAAAGGGCTTTTTTAGAATTTACAACATATTTATTTGCTGTTCTAACAGTTTACTATATTTGTGTTGCTATTTTATAGATATTGACAATACTCATAAAAAGTGACAGTTGCAGATCACATGACCTGACGTATGAATACGTGAAAGTATATCTAGTGGCTTTTCTAGCTGTCAGATAAGCGCCTTCTTATGAATATTAGACTGTTTAGTATATTATAATCCTGCAAGTACTTCCACATAAGTCTTTGAATTTTAGGACACACTCTATTAAACTTGATGTGAAGGAATAGTGTAGTAATAAGAAATTATTTCAAGGAATCTTGTCTTGGAGAAAGGCAAAGGAAGGGGGGATGGGTGTAAGTAGGAGGAGGTAAGAGCATCATGAGAGAGAAGTAAATAATGAAGTTGAAGAAAGAGAGGTATAGCCTGGCCAGGAGAACGTCCCTGAGGGCAGAATAAAGGACGACGGTGTTATGAAAGCCTCAGGCAACAGAACTCTCAACGCGGGGCGACTCGCGTACACTCATAAACAAAACTGTCTTACAGTTTGTTTTCTTACCCGTTACACCCGTTCGGAATATCTACATATCTACACTAATAGGGTTGGGATGACAAAGATATTATCTACAAAGCCGCATTTTTCTGGAGGGAAAGGAAGGACATTATTTGAGAAAACCCCAGCTACATTACACCCAATCGGGATTTGAACCTTGATCACCATGTAAATAGGGGTACATCTCCTCTGTATTCTATCTTCCTAATACCTGCCCCTTCAGTGTAACTAAAAGGCGTATAGTGAGAATTGGTAATAAAAAGTGATGGGGGGAAAAAAACTTCCTCTTTTTATTTTTCTGTTTTTTGTAAAAAAAATTTTTAACTTCCCTTTCTCATTAGTTTGGCTCTTATTGGGGTATTTACTAAAAAATTAATAAAGCTATGTACAAATTGGTTTGTTTGTAGTAAGTTATTTTTTGTATTATACACTTTATTTCTCTATTTAAAGTAGCTTATATTTCTCAAGTGGAGGAGATATACACAAATGTGTTGTCAATACAACTAAAATAAAATAATTAATTGTATTGAATAGAGTGAAACTTTATAGCTATTTAAACAATCCGAATAATTTATATAGATTATCTGAATAGTATATAGCTATGTATATAATATTTTTGAACATATGAAAAACTGAAAATTGACTTAGTACCTTTAAATTGTCTCTCTCTCTCTCTCTCTCTCTCACAC
>CABFWB010001427.1:121089-161240 GCA_902151455.1 Timema bartmani
TAGCCTGAACGGGTAGTAAGACACAGTGCTAAAAAAAAAAAATCTGGTGAAAGCTTTGGCTACTTTACAATCTAGTGGTGTGCTAAGTCCTTTTTTTTTCCCATTCGAAGCGAACTCGAAGTTCGAATATTTTTTGATAGTAGTTTTATATTTGAAAAAAATATATTATTGTTGTTATTTATGATAAAGTTGTGCACTAAAATTATTTGGAAAATGTTTGATTGTACAACTTATTCGTAATAATTAGTTTTATTCTGATAAATCAAGCAACTTACAATATTCAATTACTTCAGATTTTTTTCCATGTGAATATTGGTTTGTAATGTTCAAAACAGCTCAACATGGCAATAATTGAACATAGAATGAGAATTTTAGCAGTCGATTTTTTTTTATCGGTGAACTGTCAAATCTAGAATTTGTTTTATTGAAGCGAGGTCAAAGCTGATATTCGTTTTCGAAGCCAAGTCGAAGTTTCGAAGCTTCTCACACCCCTACAACATACAATCCCAGCCACAGATACTATTCTTTATTGCTGCTGAACAAATAGTATTACAATACTGTTAAATCAAGTAATACTATAGCCTACCTATGATACTATTACTTGATCAGTGGCGTGTCGTGGAGTGTTTGCAAGGGAAGCATACCTTGTTAAAACTGTACCTGTGATATGTTATCGCCCACTTGGGCCCTATTTGACCAATCATACGTATATGCTCTGCTCTGCATGTCTCACACGGTAATGTATTCCCCTCGATGACCAATGAGTTTTATACTGAGGGGTGTGAACCATTCACAGGTGCTGCTTACTCTGGCAACACTTCACGACACGCTACTATACTTGATGTATGAATGTAATTCACAAAGATAGTTCTAATTCATGAATCATTAATGTTCTTAGGAACTCTTAATGAAGAAAATGCCCCTCGAAGAAGAAGGATGGTAGAACGTTGGTTTCTAAATCTATTCCAGTGTCCGGTTTACTGTTATTTTACGAGAGAAAATGGATATGGCTCATCATGCTTCCTTTAGTCTATTTCTGAAAATAGCATTTATATCTCAGATAGTTTCATTTATTACTAACGTAATTTTGCACCAAAAATGCTAAATAAATAGTCAAATTTAGGTTTATGGGAAATAAATTAATTCAAAAGAAATTTTAAATATATTTATTATTCCTTTTTAACAAGGTGTGTGTAGTATTTTGAGTTCAAACACTTCTCTTGAACTTTGCCGTAGTTTCCTGCCATTTTCAAGGACCATAAATCGTCTTGTTTAAATGAATTGATTAAGTAACTTCAATGAACAGTTGTTGACAGTAATTAAAAAGGTATTAATGCAACCTTATGTACTCAACTATCTGGGTGGTCTGTAATTCTCAGAAACATTCAATAGCTTTTCTTAGGGCTACTTTGGTTTTTATTAATTACCATTCTATATTTGAAATTAATGACTTAATGGATGATTATTCTTTGTTTTACAATACTATTTTAAGAAAAAATATTTTTTGTTTCATAACATTAGACTGGTATTATTGAGTAAATGGTAGACCTAAACGCGTATGTGTCTAAATTGTAATCAAACTCCAATTTTAAATTTTTGTATTATTTATTCACGTTAATTTTTATCTTTACTGACAGTTGAATGTGTAGAATACAGGTTTTATCAAATCTAAATCTCGAACATGAATCTTCATTTTACCTACCAATCCCGAACATCCATTAGAAATATTTTTAAGGATTTTAGAGATTCTAGTATTCGAAGAGCCCAACCTTAAAATACCATTAAAACATTAATATATTCATTCTCTCTGCCAATCTAATTTGTCATTAATAAAAGTGACATACACCCGACCAGGATCCGAACCCCATATCCCTATACTTAGTAGTACAGTCTATTGCGAGAGTGACGCCTTAGACCATGCGGCCAACAAAGTGGATATTTTTAAACTAATTCAAACAAGCTCATATCGGTGGACACGAGGATTAAAGTTCAAGCTCTTCAATTGTAGTTTTCTGGCGACCAGAAGGTCCAGCATCGAATCTCAACCGGATGTTTTGAGAGTGGTTTTTACTCAATTTATTCCTAATCCTCTCCACACTTGGCAAGTGAGGGTACATTTAAAAATCTGCCTTAATCATTCTTGCTTCATTAACGTAATTAAATGTGTATAGCCCAGATAGGTAGTAAAATGTTTATAATATTTAATGAAATAATACATTTTCAAATTATATTTTTTCATATAAATGTAAATAAATGAAAGAATGCAATACACGTACATACGCACCATTTTTCTTCCATAGCACCAATAGACTGTCTATTAGACAGACCGTGCATGGAAGAAGTTTAAAGAGACCGACAATTGTCTTTTTCTTGCCGCTACCTTGATACATCGAATTATAATCAACAATTAGATAAACGTGTTTTGTTGTAAAGGTGAGCAAGTTTTTCTATACTTACCAGTTAGTCGTGTTCTTTGCTAATGATGTTACTACGTGATATCTGTATTGCGAGAATTTTTTTTTTATAAAAACTTATGAATAATAAACGTGATATCAAAAATGATACCACTCTATAGTTAATGTAGGATATTAATAAAAATAACTTATTACGACACAAATATACAAAAAACAAACATAATCGAGCGATAAATTAAAATTATTTAATAATATAACATGGATGTTAAACAAGATTTGCAGAAATATTTATTCTTTAAAAATCTTAATTTATAATTTCAACCTAGTGATAGGGGAAAAGTGCCTAAAATGGCATACTCAGATAAAATGGCATAGGTACATTTTCTCGCAAGTACTGCTATTTTTTTTCAAATTGAGGGTATTGAGTTATTCCTTAGTTGGAATCATTGATACTCTGTAAATGGCTGACCTGTGCAGAAGGTGTTTCTGAAGTTATTAAAGAAAAATTGAAAAGTTGCTTGGTAAAATATATTTTTTGTTATCTTTCATTGTTAACAAATACATTGAAGGGTAAGTAATTTTACTGTAAATATAATGAGTGTTACTTCAAGTGTAATATGCAGTATTTATGACGTAAAATCGACCATAAATTATTTAATATTCTTGGTACAATATTTTATTATTTCATAGTTAGCAATGTTGGGTAAAATGGCATACCACTGGTAAGGATAAAATGGCATAGTGTGTCATTTTACCCTAGGTAGCGTCTTAGTTATTTAAATCAATCATTATCCTGCTAAAATAAATGTTTCTTACTGTAATTTGTTCACCAAATTATATTTTTAATATTTGAAATAGTTACTTAAATTATTTTTAATATTAAATTCAAATATTTTGTGCGAAGATGGTTGTGACTTACGTCAGAAAGACAAAAGGGCAGTCATGGGAAGAGCAAGCAATGCAACGGGCTATTGATGTGGTAAATAATGGGGAAATGGGTTGGCTTCGGGCATCTAATTCGGGCATCTAAACTGTTTGGAGTACCACAAACAACTTTAAGAAGGCGGGACAGGAATAAAAACAAGCAGATTCAAGGTGTTAGCAAGGGTTTGGGTTGATTCAAGTCCACATTTGACCAAGAATCAGAACGTGAATTGGCTGGCCTTGCTAAGAGGGAAAAACATTTTGTGTGTGATATTTGCAAGCCATGATAACTACATATAAAACAACAAAAGTCATAATAGAAGGTTTAATTTGTATGTTTAATGTTTTTTCTGTGTAAGATTAAATGTATGCCATTTTACCCATACAGTATGTATAAAATAGCACAGTGCTATATTTTGTATTATAATTTTTTAACTAATAAATATATGTATTAATGATGTTTTTTGGTGTTCATTTGAAAGATTATATATCATAGTTTATAAAAAGCTAGAAACAATTAATTTCAGAAGAATATTCTAGAAGAAATTTCAAATCTTAAAAATGGTATGTCATTTTAGGCACATTTCCCCTATTCATAATAGATAATGGTAATTAAGAGATGGCCCTGGGTACACAGCCTATAAGCTAATCCCAGAAGGAATAGTGCAACAATCATTTAAAAATGGTTGCATTACCAATGCTCTCGATGAATCAGAAGACGATATATTATGGGATAGTAAAGATAAAGATCTCTCAGAAGAATCAGACTGATATTGATTCAGAAGGAAGATATTAATAACATACCTACTGGTAAATAAGGTGATATTGTTGTTAGTAAAATGAATTCGGTAGTAAAAATATTTCTTAGATATAGGATATTCTAGCGTTTTATTTCATCTACTTTATCCTATGACCAAAGTTTTTTTTTTCTGGTGGTAGTACTGAAAAATTAAGGTGCGTCTTACAATAGATGGTGTATTAGTCTCGAAGAAATACGGTTTTATTTATTTAGGACCCCGTCCTACTACCCGTTTGGGTTATACACTTAAGTACGAATTACGCTAATGTATTAATAATTGAGAAGGTCGAATTTAGAGGAGGTGAACCTGCAGTTGCGTGGAGGGAGATTGGGAAACCATTTAGGAAAACCACTCCCAGTTCACCCGCCCGAGATTCAAACCTCAATCTCCTCGTCCTCAACAGTCTGGCTCAACACGACTAGCGCGTTAGCTAACTAACTACGCCACCGAGGCGGGTAAAATTACTGTATTAATTTTTGTCACTATAAACATACTATTTTTATTTTTAAAGTACACTGATAGTGAATAAGTGATCATTATGTTCGTAAGAATACATTATGTAACGCCTATTGATTTTGTTGAAGTTTTCTCTCAAATTAAAAATCATCTCATTTTCTTAAAGTATAGAGCAGTGGTTCCCAACCTGGGGGCGATCGCCCCCAAGTGGGCGATTCGGGTTATCAGGGGGGCAATAAATAAGTGGGGGGCGATTTGGGGGCGATGAGTATTCAAAGGGGGAAAAATTAAAATAGTACTGTACAGTAGAAGTTACTGTCAACTTAATTTTTTCCAGATTCCAATTTTAAAATGAAAACATGTACTCCTGTTTTTTAAATGTACGTCAATGATCTTAGTTAATTATTTCACTTCTTTGTTCTTAAAAAAAATCTGTAAAAAATGTACATTTTAATTTTTTTTTTCTATTTTATTTAAGAGTGACCGGATAAAACTGC
Organism: Timema bartmani; assembly: GCA_902151455.1. Taxonomy (NCBI): domain Eukaryota; kingdom Metazoa; phylum Arthropoda; class Insecta; order Phasmatodea; family Timematidae; genus Timema; species Timema bartmani. Next base: position 126,181 of record CABFWB010001427.1, read on the forward strand.
TTTGGTTGTTTTTATATACGGTAGTAAAATTGTTTAAAATAATAAAACTGCTTTATTATTTACACTTTACTTCAAATAAAAATTAGGCATACAATGAAAATGAAAAGGGGGCGCTAGGTGTTAGTCAACCTCCAGAAAGGAGAGATGGGCCACAAAAGGTTGGGAACCACTGGTATAGAGGAATATTTTAATGGGACAACATTTTGCATGGTCAGTATTTGCTTTCTTTAAAACATGTACCAATAAAAGCAGTACAAACATGCTCGTGAAATGCGTCTAGAGTAGTCATAAACAAGATGATGATAATTAGTACGACTATATATAAAACTAGCATAAATAGATTAATTTAAATTTTAAATTAATTTCATATATATAATAAAAGGTATTTTAATATAACTCAATATAAAATGGTAATTAGTTTCTTCCATGGCCGAGAGCGTTAAGGCGCCAGTTTAAAGCCCTCCCTTTCAGGAGAATTCCGATTGGGCAGTTATAATGTATATTTGTCAAGTAAAATATACCCGTTTTTTTATTTATTGCAATAATTTAATGCCTTCGAAGGCTGTTATTGACCTATCCCAACATAATTCTTGGACAAACGCAGCAACCTGACTACAGATCGTAGTTAACCAAGAAAGCTAGATTGAGACTCTTGATAAATCTACATACATATACAAATAGCATATACATAGATACTCCAGGGGTACGCGCATCCCAGGTTGAAAGACCGTTGGTCTAGAGCTGGGGTCTCCAAACTACAGCCCGCGGGCCACATCTGGCCCGTTACAAGATTTTATCAAAAAACAAATTAATTGTTTCTTATTGTTATTTCCTAACCACGCAATATAATTGACTTGTCCAGTTCCTGTACACACGTATGCTTCCCCCATGAAACCAAGCCAGAGTGCTGTCGGAATTGCAAGCCCTCATTTACAGTCGCAGGGAGTCATTCATTATACCTACAACAGAACGGCTTGTGGTGATTTTTAGGTAGTTCTAAGTCTCCCTGCAGAGGGTTATAAAAGAAAAGTCACGAAAGATGTTAACTAATTTTAAATATAAGTAATTATATTGACTAATTAGTATAAATATAACTTATTACATATAAATTGATTAATTTCCCACAGAGAAGAATCAACGTCAATAACTTTTATCAAACACTGACCGGCTTTGGAAAGTGGATTTTTTTTTACCGACGTGACCGGCCATATGAATTGAATTTAAATTTGCATGTTGAAACAAATTTTATTTATGATCTATTTGCACATGTCAAGGCATTCAGGGCAAAAATAATGCTACTTGAAGAACAGGTGAACATTACTTTGGCCCGCAAAAATGTGTAAAATATTTTATGTGGCCCACGTAGCAAAAAGTTTGGAGACCCCTGGTCTAGAGCGTCAATTTCACAATAAACTGGTACTGCTGATAACGGGGAGATTAAAGTTCAAATACCGGTAGGCTATACAGGAGGTGGTGGTTTTCCATAAATGGTTTTCCGCCCCCTCCTCACGAAAATACTGGTACACGTCCTCTAAATCCAGCCTTTCTCCTCCTTAACAAATTAGCGTAGCTATTACATATGCGTATAACCCATATGGGTAGTGAGACGCGTTGCTTTTTCTGTGTGTACTCCATCTATCTTTACTCCATATATCTTTTCTCTCTCTCTCTCTAACACACACACACACACACCCTCACATTTTATCTCACACACTCTGTCTTTCCCACACACTTTTTCTCTCACACATTCTCTCATACACTATTTCTCACACAAACTTACTCTCTAACACACTCTTCACAATCTTTCTCACAAACACTTACTCTCTAACACACTCTCACACACATAACTTTTCAGAAATTTTTCTATCACAGACTCTCTTTCACAAACTCTTTATCTGACACACTCTAACTCTCTCTTACTCTTTTTCTCAAGCCATTTTTAGCACATTCTTTTCATACACAATCTCTCTCTCTTTCATACAAAATCTCTTTATCGCACAATCTTTCTCTTTTTCACACACTCTCTCGCACACATTCTCTCACAAACACTTTGCGTCACACACACAAACTCTCTATTTCACACAAACTCTCTCAAATAATCTCACACACAAACTGACACTTTGTCTCACAAACACACTCTCTCTCAAACTCACTCACACAATTTCTCTTACACACTTTCTATTTCACATTTTATCTCTCTCTCTCTCACACACACACTATCTCCCCCCACTATTCCTTTCACTTATTCTCTTTTTCCCCCTCCATCCTTTTTACACAATCTCTCACTATTACTAGCCTACTCTCACTCGATCACATTAATTCGCTCACTCTCACTCTTTCACACTAAGAATCTCAATCTCACACTTAATCACCACTCACTCTCACATGTTCTCGAGAACATCTCATTTTCTTTCTTTATATATTTTACTAGCTGTTACCCGTCGTGGCTTCGCCCGACGAAAAGTTTAAACATTAGTATTGTAAAATTAATGTAAAATCAAAGGTTGGGAATAGTCCTATATGCTATTCCAGGACATATTCTACCTACCTAAGGTTGGGAATAGTCCTATATGCTATTCCAGGACATATTCTACCTACCTACAAAGTTTCATTCGAATCTGTTCAGTAGCTTTGACGTGATTGAGCAACAAACATCCAAACACACAAACTTTCGCATTTATAATATTAGTAAGATATAACGTTTTATAAGCTCAATTCCTGTAGTTGAAATTACGAAAAAATTGTTTGACCGATTTTGACAAACGAACACACATTTTAAAGGTTAGGGGTCCAGAACGCTGTAAACATATTACCCAGAAGCTAAAACCAAGTTTTCCTAGTGAATTCTTCATTTTTTTTTACTTGTGTATGGGCAGTGGCTCATCTGTACAATCAAGTTCCCCAGCACTAAATTCCATCACTATAAAAGTAGCAAATTCCGGTTTCAACAATACCGGGATTTTTTTCCCCACCGTGCTAGAAATATATCCTAACACCTTTTAAATGAGTAAAACAGACACCGATTAAGCTGAGGTGGAAACAGCATATTGGGCTCGATTGAGTTCAATGATATTATCCTGCTATGTTTCTATACATAGCAAGCAACTATCAAATAAAGTAGGCTCTTCAAGAGCGATCATCCTAGCAGGCCCAACTCAGCTCCCAGCTTGCGCGAGGTATGGGAGTAAAAGGGAGAAGAAAATACATACGATATGACAGAAATGTGTTCAGTGCATTTGTATTTGAATGATTACTCGAAATTTTCCACGGTGACGATGGGGAGACAAAGCGACAAAGTTTCTTGTTAATAACTACAGAATGTCTCTATTAAGACAGAATGAGGATTTGTGAACAATGCTTAGCTGTGAAGCCATTCTAAAATGGTCTAAAACAGCCTTTTCAATGCAGTTTTTTTAAATCAAAATATCATTTAATATTTCCCCAATGTTTAGTATTAGGAACTTCTATTAACTCTTTATCTCCATTAATGTTTGATCTGAAATGATCCACGTGCAATAGAGAGCGTGTGTAAATTTACAATGCCTAGCCGACTGTATCAAAGAGTTGATTGGTATGTGATGCACTTTCTTAAGGGGGCTGCCTAGGTATATGAGATATTGTAATAAGATATTGCGCTTAGGTAAAATATTGATACAACTTTTAATAATGCATGAGTTTTGTGTTTATTGGAATATACACAAAACTCTTTTATATGATCCTATGCATAAATAAACTTGTAAACATTGTTTAAAATCAGAAAATTTACACTCTGAAAAGTCAAAAAATTCACATATTTTGATTGACAATGATCATTAAGACCTAAATATCCGGTAAACGAAAAGGTAGCCGGTGTATGAGCGTATATTGAAAATGTATGATTCGAATTATGGAATTTAATATGGGGTCTCAATAATACAAATTTTATTGTAATTAGTATTTTCCTCCCTCCCGCCCCCCACCTCCTTTGTTCTATTGACGGACAAGCTACACCCTCTTGGTTTCCGGTGTTCATGAATTTCCGATCGAATATTCTGGTGCCTTAACCCACGTTCGCACGCAGCCAGAGGCAAGTGTTTCTATCATCCAATAAGAGTAAGTTACAAAAAGACCCTGGGTAACACAATCCAGTCGTGAAAAGTTTGATCTCATCTGGCTTGTAGTCTCGATGATGTTAGAAAAGAGGGGGAGATGGAGGGAGCAGGGGAACAAACTGTTACCTAATCGCCTGTCACAGAACTAAATGGAATGAGACAGCGAACAGCAAACCCAACGGAGCAGCCGCCGCTATGACCCCTATCCACGGCAGAAATAGGGGGGTGGGGGGCTACTCAGAGATGGGCGCCGCTGATAGTTCTACTTGAAAGAGCGGTGGGTTAGGGGAGCACGTTTTATATTAGGTTAGTTATGGGATAGAAGGAGGGAGAGGGGAGATTCATTGATGGGGAGAGGTGTGGGACGTAAACAAATCAATACCATTCACACTACACCGGTTCTCGTGCACTCCGAGCAAAATAGCTTATGGACAGTGGCGCGCCCAGAAACTTACCTTGGGAGGAGGAACATAGTTAATAGAAACTGTTATTTATGTACGTTTCCCCCCTACTGAGAACTTTCGGGTAATTTTTAAGAGCGTGCATCACATGCCAATCAATTCTGTGATACAGTCGGCTAGGCACCGTAAATTTACACCAACAGTATTGCATGTGGATCATTTCTGATCGAACATTAATGGAGATAAAGAGTTAATAGAAGTTTCTAATACTGAACATTGGTGAAATATTAAATGATATTTGTATAAAAACTGCAACGTAAAGGCAGTTTTTGATCATTTTAGAATGGCTTCACAGATAAACACTGTGCACTAATCTTCATTCTGTCATAATAGGGGCGTACTGTAGTTATTAACAAGAAACTTTGTCGCTTTGTCCCCCATCGTCACCGCGGAAAATGTCGAGTAATCATTCAAATACGAATGCACTGCCCACATTTCTGCCATCTTAGGCCTGTTCTTTTCTCTTTTACTTCCATACCTCGCGCGCGCGCGTGCGCACACACACACACACACACGCAGATGCAAGCCGGGAGCTGAGTTTGGTCTGCTATGATGAACGCTCGGCGTTAGGCCCTTTGAATATCAAATCATATTCCTGGTCTTAAAACTTACTTTTAATGCTTCCCAAACTGGGGTACGTGACGTCCCAATAAGTTTTATTAAGTTATTAATTTAATAACATACATTATTTATGTTATTAAGTTTGTTAACAAATTAACGCAGATTCTGACGTGATGTAGTGTTTTTTTTAATAATCCTTTGTTTTCCCTCCATCATGGCTTTGCTTAGCTTAGTACTTGTACTTGAGTTTTATTAAAATTAAAACAACAGTGTATACTTTACAGGATATCAGATATTATTTACCTACCTTTGTTTATGGATATATGAGAGTGAACATCGGTAAGTCATTGTACCCGAAAAGGGTACACGATAGGTGAAAGTTTGGGAGAAGACCCCTTATCCACCCTCTGTAATCGACACATTTTCAGATATCTATATCATAGGTTACTTATAATTAATATGTTTTAAGTTTTTAAAATTAAAATTGGTCGAAGTCTTATCGAAAGAGGGAAGGGTCTAACTACTTGATTTATTTCCCCTCTCTGGGTGCAATACTGTGTACAGAAAATGGAATGAAACCGTTAAGGAATTTAAAACACTGGAGGTCCTTGGCAGGAGTCAAGATCGTACAACTTTTGTTGCTCACTGGTAAAGGATGTGATCCACAGGTGATCCTGGTTCGTCCCCAGGTTGAAGTCAAACATATGATAATATTATATAATATATAATATAATTATATTATTATCTATATTGAAACATTAATCCTTGACATGGGAATCGAACCCGGTACATTTTATTTAGTACGCCAATGCTTTTACCACTGAGCTATCCAGGAACCATCCCTTACCCAGGGTCATTCTTCACTCATATTTTGAGGCAGGGTCTGTGATGGAAGTTTGGAAATCGTTAGCTACATATGAGCGATCAATTAAGATAGTGAGTTATCAAATAACGCTTCAGCTTATTTTTCAAATTATAGATTATGATATTTTATATGCGGCTATAAACACACTAAAAAACCCCACTGAAATTGCTTGGCTATTTAATCCATCAAGATGTCTAAAATGTTTGAATGTTCACTAATGTGTTGGACCTATCATTAGAATTAATTTTATTATAATAAGGTGTTTAGAGGTGTTTTGGTCCAGTTTTTTTATAATTTGTGTTCTGATATGACTGTACCAGTGTGCCTTTTGAAAAGCAAAATCGTAAACTCTCATCGGAGACTTTAATAATGGGATAAGGAAGATAGTAGTGATTTAAAAAAATAAGAAGTGGGATCTGTGTCACCCGAATCACATAGATAACACCTCATGTAGGTAGTTAATACAGTTCGAGCCATACGTCATATCGTGGTGCGTATTTCTGTATTCTACCTTAGAAAACAGTGAAAATGATTGAAACCTTTTTACTATTAAAAAAAAGACATTAAAAGATAGCTATTTTGAAATGAATAAAACTTTAATCTGATCCTAATTTATCTGTCATCAAATGAAGAATACATAAATCCACACTTCAGTATGATTCCTGGTTCAAGCATAATCTCGTATCTAATATCCCGCCTAATCGGCTGTAGGCTGGTTTCCTAACCACTTAAGGTGGACTCGAAGAGAACGCGAGAAAAGGCCAGTGCTTTTGCAGTTTTTACGGCAAAACATTTTCTTATTGGCCAAAATAAATAAAATATTACTTCAGTACAAACATAAAGTTTAATTTTCTTCACACGATAACCTCAAAATATCTTGAATATCTGTCAAAAGGTGTTCTGAAATTTAATGACAACTTTTTCTCTTCATTTAAAAAGACTGCTAGATAATGCTACCATGTTCATGACAGATATTAAGGAACTGTTAGTATCAACATGTAAAGAAAATTAAATTTTATGTTTGCATTGGAGCAACATTTTGTTTATTTTGGCGAAAGACAAAAACTGCAAAAAAACACTGGCATTTTCTCAAGTCCCCCTCCATCCCACCTTAACTATCTAATCTATGGAATAGAGATTATTAACCGCTTCAGTGGCCGCGTGGTCTAACACGCTACTCTTGCAGTAGACTAGACAAACGATGACAAGAGTATAGAGGTTCGAATCTCGGTCGGGTGTACTGAGGGTGGTTTTCCCTAAATTGTTTTCCACTCTCCCTCCACGTAAATGCGGGTACACTTCTTATATATAACCTTCTTCATACCTAAAATTATTAGCGTATTTAGCACATAGGATAGACGTAGATCTACAACTCGGCACGGGCAGAAAGAGGCGGTGCTAAGAATACAGATTATAAAGGTAACAGAGGGAATGGCACTAGTCTAGAGAGAGGCTTTAGAAAATAAAGTTTTTAGATAACATGCAATCAGCCGAGATTCTAACCCTGACCTCACCGGTATAGACATTTCAATATATTACAAGCCTGACACCTTACACCACACGAGCATGGGTGCGGGTATCAGGTATTAAACCCATAAATAAATACATGTATCTCCTGTTGACAATCTATTAACGATGCGTGTAAAATCCTCAAATAAAATGTAAATTACCGCGTACAAGAGTAAATAGTAATTAACTTTCGTTGTCCACCTGTTGAACACAAGTTTTTTTTTTTTAAACTCTAGGAGGACATGTTTTGTCGTCATTTGAATATCGGCTCCACCCGCTGCGCTTGCGAGAAGGGTCTCTTGCGACAGCAGATACTCTTTCCTTGGAGATCCTAGCAGCTTTGGTCCTTCCGACACAAACATTATCTAACTTCGCACGTTAGTAAATAAATTGTTAGAAGAAATGTATCTAAATAGATGAAGGAGTTTGAGAAATCTGAGCTTATACAATACAGTTTTCACAGGAAGAGCCTTAGAGAAAATATTAATTTTTTTTCGGTCAACATTAATAACATTTTACTATTTTATTATGGTTATTTTAGAGGTACTGATCATATATATCAAAAGGGACGGCTGCAGCTCACATGACACTACGTATGAATGAGTGAAAGTTTATCTAGTAACTTTTCTAGCTGTCAGATAAGAGTCATCCCATGAAAAAAAGGATTATAATATATAGTTTTGAATACCTTCTAGTACACTTCGTTTATCGTGGACTGTAGCAGTCTTACCATGACGGATTACACTATAGCTATACCATAGTAGAAATATCCTAGGTAAGCTTGCAGCCTTTCAGGGTAAACTAAGGGCGTATTTTTTTGCTGAGGACTCACTTTGGTTCTGCCTAAGAATAGTTTAATATTTCGTAAAGATTTTAATCGTCTACTTTGGTGGATACAATCTATTCCTGGCACAAACTTTGTAGTGTGCAGTTTTAAGCTAAGTTATTCCAATTTTAAAAATGGTTAATAGTAATACTATCATTAGATTTAGGTAAGTGGCTTGTTCGGCTGTTAGGCAAGTTAAAATAGTTAGTTTCATTTTTAAAACTAATAATTTCCCTTTCCATAAAAAGTTAACTCTTGAAAATTTTTATTTACAGTTTTGAATTTAAATTTATATCCCTTAGAATCCGAATCTAGGATCTATTTGTATTTAAAATTTTGAATCCAATTCGAATATTTCAAATATAAAGATTCGTAATTTCAAAGCTTTGCATAGGCTCAGTCCCCAGAAATATTTATTTCAGTACAAAATTTTGTTATTCAAAAGAGTATTGGTATCCTAACAGAAATTAAAATGTGGTTTTTCACATTCCAAGTTAATATTCTTAAATTGAAAAATGACACTTGGACACGGGAATCGAACCAGGATGGATCCTGGATATCTCAGTGCACTTAACCAAAGAACATGGGTTCGATTCCCATGTCAAGGTGTCATTTTTCAATTTACGACTATGATACTTTATACAGTTATATCCGTAGCCTAAAGATCATGTCAATATTTGAAACTTCACCATTCATGCTCCAAATTCAATTGAACACCCTTAACTTTATTCAAAAAGTTTTCCAACTGAATCTTAATTTAAAAGAAAGATTTGCCGCTATCGCCAGACAAAATATTATTTCGTTTCTCACGACGGCCAGTTCCCGACAAAAACTACAACTTCCCACCACAAAATGCTTTCTATATAGATATACACCTTCCCGCCTCCTACATCCAACTATTCTTAAACAAAATCTCCTCCTCCAAAAAAAAACCTCCTCTTCAAATCCTAACCCTTCCTCAAGGTTCTTTCTTTTTTGTTTTGTTTTTTCCTTTCTTTTGTTTTACAAGTACAGCGCTCCCGAAATTGTTCTAAACTATGAAGAAGAATCTGATTGAAATGAAATCGTCTACGATTCATTGTAACTATCAGTTTTTCACTATTCTACTTTTGTAATGACTAATGAACCGTTATATAAAACAGTTAATTGTCTATTTAATTATTTTATTTATTTGAGATATTTAAAGCTCACTTTTTGAACTGACTGATTATATCAGCACACAACTTGTAAACTAAATTATTACTGCACACACACAACATCCAGTCCCCGGCCGTTAATTCATCACAATGTAAGGGGAAACCCACATTTCACCAATGGTCAATTTTTCGGCTATGCCGGGAATTGAATCAAGGACCCTTTGATAAATATACAGACACGCTACCTACTGAGCTAGGGTGTTGGACGTTGTTAGTTCGAAATTATAAACATTTTTTTTAAATTTCATGTGTTTGTGGCTCTAGGCCAAAAGAAGACAATTTTCTGTTGAAAATTTTATCATATTTACTTTCATCTATTAATATGACAATCCCTGTGTTCTTCAGGTGTCCATTTTAATAGAAGGGGTCAATAGATAAATATTGGCAGGGCATACCTTTTCTCAAATTTATTTAGTTTTTTTTAGTTGGTTTAGTTTTTACTATACATTCTCTGAAAAGTTGTTCTTATGGTGATCAGATAATAGTTTTGTTTCTCTCTCTCTCATACACACACACACACACACACACATGTGCGTTGTGTAAAAAGACTCCATGGCATGAGACCCATGAGCAAGCTATACCGATCGAGCAGCCGCCGACTTTAGCGATGATAGTGCCAATATTTTCGGAAAGAGGGCGTCATGTGGTCAGCACAAACATCAGTTCATCTCAGATTTTTAGACCGGAGTTGCTACTTATTTATTTAAATAGCTCATAATTTGTTCTCGCGAGGCTGAGTTGGACCCTGTTATAGAAACACTGCTTCACATAAACATTTTGGAAGCGCCGGGGATTGAACCCGGGAACCTCTGGATATGTAGCCACGAACTCTGGACACTATGTGTGTGCGTTTAGAACCCAATTGGACCCTTTTATAGAAACACTGCTTCACATAAACATTTTGGAAGCGCCGGGGATTGAACCCGGGAACCTCTGGATATGTAGCCAGGAACTCTGGACACTATGTGTGTGCGTTTAGAACCCAACTTTATATATATATATATATATATATATAATCAGATTAGATCTAACTTGGAGATAGTAGCATGTAAATAGTAATCCCACATCGACACTAAGAATATAAACTTTTAATAAGATCGGTAAATTTTAATGACACACATAATAATTTTAAACGTTATTAAAATTAGTGTTGATATGGAAATACTATTTACATGTTGATACACACACACGTGGTTTTTTTTTACACCGTGCTTTACTACCCGTTCGGGTTATACGAATATTATGTACTAATTAAGCAAGTGAGGAAGGTACCCGCATTTTCGTGCGGGGAAATGGGAAAACATTGAGTAAAAAACACACTAAGCAGTGCCTAACGGGACTCTAACCCCTACCTCACCGTAACCGGCAAACCAGACTATATGAGCTTGACGTTCAGTCCGAGTGTCCATCGGCACGGGTTTTAATCATATAGAGTTATATGAAGCTCTAGTGCAATCTGTTAAGAAAACAACTAGCCTGAACTTTTATCACATTAAGGGCAGGTCTTATGACTACCGGATAAATATTAATATCGGGAAGTTAGCGACCAGATAAAATTACTAGCCACTTTGATATTTTACGCGTATTATGAATAGAACTAATCTGTAGGATAAATATATTTTTCTGCATAAAAAAGCAAAGGTTGGTGAGGTTTTTACTTGTGCGCGCATGCGTATAAACCCTGCTGCTACCGCTATAACCTGGCTGGTGGCTACAAAGAGCTCAACATTTGTTAAATAATGGCGGCTAAACGAGTGCGAGGAAACAGATGGCATCACGTGGGAGCAGAAGCTAGGTTGTCTTGAAAGTATTAATTTCGGTATCTGCCAAAATATGGTCAATATTTTGGTACAAAGTTTACAAAATTTCATTTATTGTACTCACATTTAAATAATTTGTTACTATAAAACTATAACTTTTCAAATAGCTTGTCAGTTTTTATAATATATGAATTAAATGTTCTAACTTTATATATATATATAAGTAAGGGGACTTTGAGTTCCAAGCTGTTAAAATCACACTACACGTGGAGTCATTGTCGTGTGGATCAGGGTTAGAATACATTCTCGGTAAGATAAGAATGGATATTCATTTGTGATTTAGCACAATTTTTTGAGACTTAATACAATTATTTGAGATGTTGCGCAATTACTTCTCCAAACTCTTTTCAAGCTAACAAGATTGCACTTCCTCTTAAACTAACTTCCTCATTACTATACCTTCTCCTTAGACACGTATTCCTCTTCCTTACCATTTAGCTACGCACACGAACAATGTTTATACATGGATGTGTTCATGTGTTCTTCCTTGTTACCACCTAGCTACGCACACGAACAATGTGTATACACGAATGTGTTCGTGTGTTCTTCCTTGTTACCACCTAGCTACGCACACGAACAATGTGTATACATGAATGTGTTCATGTGTTCTTCCTTGCTACCGCTTAGCTACGCACACGAACAATGTTTATACATGGATGTGTTCGTGTGTTCTTCCTTGTTACCACTTAGCTACGCACACGAACAATGTGTATACATGAATGTGTTCGTGTGTTCTTCCTTGTTACCACTTAGTCACGAACACGAATTATGTTTATACAAGAATGTGTTCATCTGGTCTTAGGATAACCTAGCAGAACATGTTAGGTCAAAATAGTACAGCAACGTCCATAAAAAATGTCTGAAAACCAATAGTTTCTTAATGTGATATTGGAGACTACTCTATGAACGTACTGTTAGAAAATCTACAGGGATTTTAACATTAGTTCCCCATCCCCGCTTCATCCGAACTTGTCAGAATGTTGTTTTACAATCTGACTGTTTGACCGGTTATCATCTTAAGGAAACCCGGTGATGACGTCATATATTAATTCCTCTGCTCACGGAGTAGTGCGACTGTCTACAGTGCTCATCTAGTCTGATTTAACCGTTACGAGGAGGTCGGGGTTCGGATCTTAACCAGCTAAGTGCGTTTTTAACAAAACTATCTTTCACACTTTATCTTCATAAATGCCGGTGCATTTCCTCTGAATTCTACCTTCATCCTTACCCCATCATTGCTGCATGTAACCCGAGTGGGTGCTAAGACTCAGAGGGGGAGAAAAATTGATCTTTTAAGGGTTCCGGCCCAGATTCCCGGGATGGCTATCATCGGTGAGAAAAAGGCGTCAGTCTACTCTTTTCTTTTTTGCCGGTGACATAATGGTCTAGTTTCTAATCCCCTCTGGGTGTACTGGGGTTTTTCTCGTAAGTTTACGACACGCAAATATTGCTACATTTCTTCAAAAATCTTCCATAAAATTACCCCTACCTTATTAGTGTAAATATATTTATTAATACATTGTTTCTCATCCTTATCACTTATTTTAAGTCCTGAGCTACGATTGTTTAAAATATATTAAAAAAATTATTTAAGCCAACTTTATGTTGAATGGCTCATTTAATTAACCGCTCATCCGACCCCTTAGCTTGTCTGCCTACTTCGCTAAGGGTCTCCAGTTCAAATCCTGACATGGCCGAAAATTTATCATCCATGTAATTGAGTTTTACACTTTCACAGTAATTAATTTAAAGGGTGGGCGCTGGATTTATATTAGTTTATAAATCACGTGCTGTTATAACCAGACGGTTCAAAGTGCACCATAATAATTTACCTCAAATTATTATTTATATCACAAACCGACCTCTTATTCACGTAATATTAATTATGTAATTTCTTTATAGTATGATCTGCACTATGATTAATATTAGGGGGATGCAAAACTAATCTGAATTTTTTTCAACCTAGTCTTATTCAACGTGCAGGCTATACGTACATTCATTACGATAGGGATTTAAGGAGGACGAAAGTATGATTTAGATAAAAGGTACCTGCATTTGCTTAGAGATAGGGATACCATTTAGAGAAAAACAAACACTCCCAGTTTACTCGGCCGGAATTCGAGATCAACCTTCCCGACACCTGCAAACCAGATTAGAATAAACCGGATGTTTTAATCTTCTAGTCCACCAGTGCGGGCTAGGCCTGTGATGTGGAAAATAATAACTAACAAAACAGTCAGTCCAGCCCATCTTTAGAATGGGATCTCGTGTGTGAGAGCTGCCATGTGAGAGCTGCCATGATGTGAGAGCTCATCACGTACGTGTACATTCTCGCAAGGAGGTCTGACCCCTCCTGGACCTGGCGTGAAAGTGGCATGGATCGAATAGGACTCACACATACGTGGCTTTAGTGGCACTTTCTACAGTCATATTCACATATGGAGTAGGATGATCTATGCCATTCGTTAGTACACATAAACACACATGGAGCTAGATGATCTATATTATATATCATTTATTAGTACACATAAGCACACATGGAGACACACATGGAGCTGGATGATCTATATTATATATCATTCATTAATATACTTAACCACACATGGTTTTGGATTATCTATATTCTATATCATTCATTAAAATACCTAACCACACATGGAGTTGGATGATCTATATAATATTCGTATCCGTAAGATATTGGACTCAAATTATAGGCTTAAAGAGGTCTCTCTCTTAAGTTTCGTGCAGACCTGCTGCATAACTCTTGAACTGAACGAAATTCGTGGGCGCTTCGTCTCTGGGAGAAGGCAATACGAGCGTTTCGTGCGAAGGAGGAATACCCAGAAGTGACTGACTAACTAGAAGCGGGGGGTGGGGGAGGATCTTGTTTACTATCCTAAGACTTGCGAATCTAGTCGATACCGCGATAGTGGCAATGCCTTGCGGTGCAGTGCGCCTTTCTTAAAATTCATTTAGATAATCTTTCCTTGTCTTGTACCAAACTGGAAATCTTGATGATCCAATTACACGTCCTTAAAGAGTCTGACGACCGATTAACCGGGAAACTAGATTCACGATAACGCTATAACCAGAACCACGTATCGAAATGCTGTTTTCTGCATTTTTAGTTTGGTAACAGAGGAATTGGGACCAATGAAATAGTCTTCTGATTTCCAAATAATATATTAGTTAATCATTTGTAATATGGTAAAGTGGTTTCCTTGGCTCCAATTCCACTAGTTTTTTAAAATTAGAATTCAGTATAATCTAACTAGATTAGGGGTTTTTCCGTGGGGCGAGTTGGAATCTTAACGCTATTTCTTAGACGTTCCGTGTCGGCCAGTCAAAATAACACCCTCTGTATGAATTTAATCTAGAGGTAGGTGAAATTTTCAGCTATAAAAAAAAAGGTAGCGATTTGGTTTTTTATTCGTTTCACGTCATAAATTATATCAAGACGAACTGAAGTCCATCAGCGACAAGTACTTCAACTCAGCGTCAAGGACTTTGTCAATTCACGCTAAAGCAAATGGTTGTAGCCCATACATTTTGTATTATTAACCCCTTTTCACTTTAAGCATTAGTTTAAACTATTTTTAATAGTCACTTATCATTATAGCTCTCGTGAAATATTAATAAGAACCATGCTTTATTTTAGTACAAAATGTTTCTAGTGTAAACTTATCTCTTTAAATCATTTCATGTTCACGGGAGTGTCTGACCGTAAGATTGTAAGACTATCAGAAAATGAGGGCCGCTTTCCCCAGGACAAATAGCATCTGGTCGCCTTTAAATTGATCTCGTTTAACTTTAATCCGTGGGTTAGACTTCAATTCGTTTTCCGAACAAAATATTGGACATGTTTTAGTTTAAACGTTGAAACATGACGTTGGTAGCTCTGTTTGTATACTTTTGTTCAGCAGATCGTCAGCTGTTTGTGTTTTATCCAGCTTGCTCTCAAAGTCAACTTGTAGGTTATAGTGGAAGATTGTTTATAAACTTATTATTCTAGTGTGTTATTTTTGCTCAAAATTTTTTTCTTTTACCATTGAAGGTAAGACCAGGCTGAGCAATGAGAATCAGGCGTCAAAAATAAGTTGAAATTTTACTGAATCAGAAATTGATTGTCCATTGATTCTTATTAAGAAATAAAAGTGTGTAATTTAATGCAAAAAGACAAATCAGCTTACACAAAAGGAAAATGACTCAGTCTGGGTATCAATAAAGACACAGTTCAATCAAGAAAGTGGAGTAGACTATAGAGACAAGAAAGTCCTTAAGGGAAATTACGATAATCTTAAAAAGACGGTCCAAAAGGAAATCGGCAGTTGACAAGAAGTGCGTTTTGAGCACAGTAGGAGGTCATAGCCCACCACCCCACCTGATTACTGAAACAGACTGAAAAATTTAAGAATTATTGGGCGCAACACAAGTGGGTGGCAATACATCTAACGTTGACTCCGACTCGGCGCCTAATCAATGTGGTTGACGCGACTGCGGTTGCAACTAGTGCATCAGAATTGTAAGCGGAAGACTGTCAACAGGATTTCAAGCAGACTCCAGATGTGTTTGGATTTTGGTAGTCGTTTCTCCGTGAAGACCTGAGGATGACATATATTCTTCTGAAGAATAGTTGGAAAAAAAGAGAGCGTAACTCAAACGCACGCTTGCAGGTAAAAAAACTTGAAGCTACTTGAACTCCAAGAAAGTGTTTTGCGAGAGCAAATGGAAATGCAAAGGACTCAGCATGAAATGAAAATGAAGTGCACGCGTGAAGAGCATGAATAAAATTTGAAACTTTTGAAACTTAAACAAGAACTGTAAATTGTAAAAAAATAAAACAAAACTACTCGTTATTCCCTTTAATAGATAGACTAGTGGTTCATATCCTTGACATAAGATATTAAACTTGTTATGATTTCCTGATATAAATAAGTTTGTATTTGTAAAATATTTCGTGTAGAAGATTAAGAGCGTGCATCACATGCCAATCAACTCTGTGATACAGTTGGCGGTGGTTTTTCCTAAACAGTTCCCTAATCTCTTCTCACGTGACAATCCCAACTTTACTTATATTTGCTTCAATTAATTCTGGATTCATGGTGTCATCCATAAACCTACACTCCTAGTGACTTATATCACATTTAGACTATCACAATTAGATTCCTAATGACTTCTACTACACTTAGACTATCACAATTAGATTCCTAGTGACTTCTATCACACTTAGACTATCACAATTAGATCCCTAGTGACTTCTATCACACTTAGACTATAACAATTAGTTTCCTAGTGACTTCTATCACACTTAGACTATCACAATTAGATTCCTAGTGATTTCTATCACACTTATACTATCACAATTAGATTCCTAGTGACTTCTATCACACTTAAGACTCCTGGTGACTTTTATCACATATAATACTCCTGGTGACTTCTATCTTACTTTAAATTATGATATAATCCAGTGCACTACATTATCATTCAGTTCATTGAAATATTTTGTTCCTGTTCATGTTGCAGGTGAAAATCTGGTTCCAGAACAGGAGGAGCAAGTACAAGAAGATGATGAAGGCAGCGCAGCAGGTGGTTGGACAGCCCAACAACAACAATAACAACGGTCAACCTCCGCACGGCCTGCTGGGCAACAATCCCCCTCACACCCCTGGGGCGATACCAGGGACCAACAGCCCCCAACCCGGAGGAGGGCTCATAGGTGAGACCTTGGTCGTGTTATCGGGTCTGTCGGGCGTTAATTGTGTTCTCAGGTCCTAGTAGTGTTCTTGGAGCTCCCAGGTTCTAGTCGTGTTATTGGAGCTCTCAGGCTATAGTCGTTTTCTCAGGACTCTCAGGCTATTATCTTGTTTTTGGGCCTCCTTAAGGTTTTGCTGGAATAAGAAAATTTGTTTAAATGATAATATTTTGACCGTTTATCTAGGTTCTCTTTAATGATATTTCCATCCAAACATTGTAGTAAAGGGGATTAAATCATTCTCTGATACAACCCTTGAGATAAGGGTATAATTTATTAATAGGGTGGTTAAATACCCATTCACCTCATTATGTTCTTCAAACGGGTGTTTTGAGGGCTAATTTCCTCCAAGTGGTTTATCAATCTCATTATTGAGCAGATTTTCATTAAAATCCGGTATGTCCATTATTTTCTTTTAGAATTAAATAAGTTAAGTCTCTCATATCACGTAAACATTTACTAAAGCAAGCTAATATAAACACTTAGGGTGGGTGTGCATGTAACGGAGAAAAGGTAGGTGTTAATGCCTTTTTTATTTTAAAACCTTTTTCTTTGCCATATTAAATAAAATACTTCTGCAGTAGAAACATAAAGTTTATTTTTATTCTCATGGTGATATCAACAGTTGTTGAATATCTGACAAGGGTGTCTTGGAATTTATTGACGTTTTCTTTTCATTTAAAAATTGTCTCATCAAATGATGCAATGCTAATGATGGATATTAAAAAAAACTGTGTAGGTAACCATTTGAATAAAGCTAAATTATGTTAATACTTGGCAAATTTTTTATTTACTTTGGACAAAAAAAGTTTTGTTATAATACTTTAAGAACACTGCCTTTCTCTCTCATACATCCTACACTCCCACCTTAAGGTAGGCTGGAAGGGGACGCGAGATAATGCTTGTGTTTTTTTAATTCTTTATAATAAAAACTTTTTTTGAGAAAAATTAATATACTATATTGTTTTATTAAATACTTTTGGTTTAATTTTCAAAATATGGTATCTCAACCGTTCTTGAGCCCATGATAAATATGCAACTGTTTAAATTACTTTGTGCAGAAAATTAAAATAAAATATATTTACTGAAACTGTATCTTATTTATTTTGACTAAAATTTTTCTTTTTAATAAAGACTGTAAAATATTATTCCTAACCTGAGTTTTGCTCCATTCTACTTTAAGTTTTTAAAGTACACGTTTTATACCTTATATTATAAAATATTAAATTAATAAACACAGCTGTTATTTTAGCTAACAACATTTTATTTTCGTTGTTGCAGGAGGCGGCGGCTCATCGTCGGGAAGCCAGCACAGCCCAGGCGGGTACATGCCCCACGTAGGGGGGCACCCGAATCAGCCCCCTCAGACGCCAACCCCCTCGTCCACCCCGGTGAGCGACATGTCACCACAACCCCCTCACGGCATGTCCGGCTCTCCCCCTGTCGTATCGTGGGACATGAAGCCGAGTGCGCCAGCGCACCATCCCGCCGCGCACCACCCCCACCACCACTCCCCGCACCCCGGCTACATGCCCCAGTACTCGTGGTACCAGGCGGATGCGAACCAAGGACTTCTAACGTGAGTATAATCGCTTATCTGTCGTGGTAAATAGAATAGATATGGCTTAAAAAAATTAGAATTGTTTGATAACATTTTTAACTTTCCAATAAAAAAATTTAAATTAAAAAAAATAGATTTGGTGAATAAATGTCTATTCAAAAATATGACCAAAAACCAAATAGTTATAAAAATATAAGATTGAAGTGAAAAATTTACAAACAAAGCTTTTTGACTTTTGAAAAAAAAAAAGCATATGCTTGTGACTTTTCTTGTTATATAATTATGATGGATAAATAATCATAAATAACAAGATATAAAATTAATAATTAACACTTGGTTTTTGTGTATGTCTATTTATTCTCAGTTTGTTGTTTTGCTTCACAAAATTTCTTTTGAATGAACTCTTATTTCTGAGATATTCATATATTTTCGGAGATAAACCTTGTTTTAGAAGACAGGAACTAGTCTTAGGGAGCCTCAGTGATAAAAGTTATGGTTTTAAAATTCAAGTACTTATAAAGTTGTGATTTTAATAGCTTCATTTTCATCAGTGTGGTTTCAAACCATAAATATATTAATAATAAGATACAGTGTCAGTTATTAAAGTGTCAATTAGGAACATGCCCCAGTACTCGTGGTACCAGGCGGATGCGAACCAAGGACTTCTAACGTGAGTACAATCGCTTATCTGTCTTGGGAAATAGAATAGCTATGGCTTAAAGAAATATTAAGATTGTTTTATAGCATTTTTAACTTTCCAATAAAATATTTAAAATAAAAAAATAGATTTGGTGAATAAAAGTGTATTAAAAAATATGATCAAAAACCAAATAGTTCTAAAAATATAAGATTGAAGTGAAAAATTTACAAACAAAGCTTTTTGACTTTTGTTGTTATATAATTATGATGGATAAATAATCATAAATAACAAGATATATAATTAATAATTAACACTTGGTTTTTGTGTATGTGCATTTATTCTCAGTTTGTTGTTTTACTTTAAACATTTCTTTTGAATGAACTCTTATTTCTAAGATATTCACATATTTTCGGAGATAAACCTTGTTTCAGAAGACAGGAACTAGTCTTAGTGAGCCTCAGTGATAAAAGTTATGGTTTTAAAATTCAAGTATTTATAAAGCTGTGATTTTAATAGCTTCATTTTCATAACTGTGGTTTCAAACCATAAAAATATTAATAATAAGATACAGTGTTAGTTACTTAAGTGTCAATTAGGCCCTACCATACATTAAAATAATATTTGCTATATCAATGCAATAAAATTAGTAATTTAAAAAACAGTGTATTTATTAAATGATTAAAAAATATAATTTATTAACTCAATATTGTTACAGTATTTTAATAGTATTCATTCACTAGACTCACACAAAACTAGAGCATTCTTCGAAAGAAGTAAAGTTTGAACTTCTAAAACCGTGGCGGGCAACCCATGTGGCGAATTAGCCGTAAAATTGTGGCGAATTTGAGTTTTCCAGCTCTCATAGTAAAATAAATCTTCTCCCGACGGTGTGTGCTGGTTGTAAATGTATATTTCCTGGATATAATTGGAATAATTCCACATATGTAATGAGTTCAGATATTCAGCCTAGGTTTTTTCAGATTGTCAGACTCAAGACTGAGTAGTCAAATTGTACATGTTTTGAACAAACGTGTTAAAACAGTGTGTGTTGTTTTAAATGTCCAATTGAGCAAACTAATTTCTAAATTTTTACGTGTTTAGGCACATTCCACTATTCATTCGTCACACCTGTGGATGTCATTGAAAAATTTGTTACACCTCTGTCCTAAGGGATGTTCTAATGACTTGGAGATCTTCTAGAGTCTGTAGTGTCTTTATTTTTTATTAGCTCTTCACATGTCATACGATTGATATATTCTGGCCGCTTATGGCGTTGATGATTTCCGCCCTTAAAATCTTGTGGAGTAAGTTGAGTGTTACAGATAATGAAGTGCCTTTGAGGGCTTGTTGAGTCGTCTAACCATCTCTAATCCGTTCCATTCATCTTGTGAATCTTTTTATCCCTGAGCTTAACACAATAGTTACTAATGACTCAGTCCAAGTAGCCGGGAGGATATATTAGCACTAGCATCAGTATGAAGAGAAGATAGGAAAATATCAGTTCAAATAAATTAATGTTAAAAGTTATTCCCAGCATTCTTGTCTAGGATTTGAATTTTGACCTCCCGATGACGTCGACCAGGTCAAACTCTCATCACCTTAGACTTTTTAGACGTCGTTGCTTGTCCCCATTTATGTTCAAACGAATTCAAATCTAAGGTAAAAGCCGAGGACTCCAATGTAATGATTTCTTGCTGTGTCTGAATAGTCCGTTACTATAGGCCCGTATCACATATGAGAAGTTGTTGTTTATCCTTCAGAAGGAAACTTAGACAAACGCTGACAGCTTAAGGCTGAATGCGCTACTCAAGACTGCCATGAATACAACTAAAAAATGCTGTGTATACTCTTTTAATAACAATTAGTTTGGCGTCTACCTACGATTTATGTTATTCTCACCATAATGATGATCTAACTCCTCAAAAAGTCACATTTTATAAATACAACCTGCCAAAAAGTCGTTCATATTACCTTTTTCTGACACTTGGCATACATCATCATCACTCAAATCGAGGCCTGTAAATATTAGAAGAAACTAGTGACGTTCTTTCTAATACATGTTTTATTCCCCGAATGCACATTGTTCCCTGCAATAGTTGAGGAGTCAGGCTCGACTTTCCAACAAGTCATCATTATTGTGAATGTGCATCAAGACTTTTCTGAGCACTCCATTCAGATAGTGTGGCCCTTGTTGTCTTTATGTTTTTAGTTCATTCATAATATTGATAGTACTTGCTTTAAATGACTTTCCTATCTAACCTAGGTGAACAAGATTTACATAGATAATTTTCACAGACCTATCAAGTCATTTCTCCGGACAAAAGATGGATGTAAACTAAACTTTGCAGCCAGTCGTGACTGGAGTTTTTCCTGCAGTTTCAGAATTCTGCTAGTGACGCTATGTTGATCTTTAAGATCTATTTTATGATGTACTGTTAACAAAGCCAAACAATACGGTCCTAATGACCTCTCATGACCTGGTTCCTCTCTGATAGTGTTCCACTATGGGATACGTATGTCCCCTGGGAAAGTTTACAAAGTTTCCAAAGTTTAGAAATTTCAAACCGATTCAAATGGAAGCGAGAAGTCATGTAACTGTGAAAAGATTATATCCTTGAGTAATATATCTGCATTGGAATATTTCTGTGTGAGTTAAATGGCACATTGTTTCCAGCTGACTATGCAACACGTCTCTCTAATAAAGAAAACATTAGTCTATAGTTGTCAAGAGGAGTAAGTTAGTGTATGTGCAAGTTGAGCCTACTTCTCTAGATGGAGCTATCATTACGTATTAGTGCAATCAATACACTCTGATTTAAATCTCTAGAAGTAGTCTGCATATTATATTACTCGTATATTTTAATGTGAAGACTCAAGACTCTTTCACACGATTTGGGGGAGGGGTGGAGGCTCATAAATTTCTTGGAGGTACGCTACGGTACTTGTAAAATGTGTCTTATCCATTCAAATTCTTCTGACAAACTACATGCAAGGGGTTGAATAATAAACAAAAACAGGCAAAGTGATACTGAGAAGAGAGAAACAGTGTACAGCAAGAATATTGTGTAATCCTTGTGATCCTTATTCACCCCGCTCCTTAAATCAGTGATATAACAGTTTTAAAAAGGAAGGTCGACACACATTAATAATTAATTCTCCCAAGTCCATAGCAACATTTTCGCCCAACACACTACAGGTCGTTTCTTGCACTGTAGGGACCCTCACGAGGCAAGGCTATGAGACTGTTTGAGGCGGTTGCAAGACGTCATGGGATACTTTGGCTTGAGTTGTGGTTGGGCATAAATGTATACTTCAAGTAGAATAGAAGTCATTCGGATTTCCCTGGGCGTTAGTGAATCACAATCCATAAACGTGACCTGATGTAGGCCTATATATAACGTGAACTTATACTCCATTCCCGGTAGGAATTACTCTCTGAAAGGTCTTTTTTCCTACCAAAATCCTACTGTATAATAGCTTTCTGGTAGGGAAAAAGGCCTTTCAGAAATCAATTCCTACGCTGAATAGACTTTATATAGTCTATATATATACATATATATATATATATAAGGTCACGTTAATGCAGTTGGATTCACACTAACACCCAATAATGAAATATGAATGACTGCTTTTATACTTGAAAAATACATTTCTATTTATTTGAACTCCCAAAATATTTTAAAATTAATTATTATCTGTTTATGCGTGCAGACATAATTTCCTAGCTACTATATTTGGTTCACACTAACTTTGGTCTTTTTTTGGCCAGTTTAAAAGTTAGTAAAATGTTATTTCATACTTATCTGACTTGCAAATATGTTTTGACGATGTGACAAGATATATTAGTTTACTTCACACGCCAAAATGATGGGATGGATCTAAACTATTTTTAGTAATTTTCCAACTTCTAGAAAAGGTTAAAGTTATCGTAAACGGTGTTACCCGCTCTTAAAGAATCAGTTTTAATGGTTCTTGGTAGTAGACATTGAATTGCCGTGCCAATTTACTTCAGGAAATAGTTCTCAAATGTTACAGCACGTGCGTTTTAATTGTAAAAAATGAAAGGTTAAAAATACTTCTCATGTTACGGTATTTTAGCTCACATTGTTGCTTGATATGATGGTTAAAGGAAGTTTGATTAAATCTTTAAGGTGGCCGGTTAGTGATAACTTGTGTCAAAGTCGCTCGTAACTGTGGTCTGTACTTCAGGGCTTTAGTGGGATCAGGAGGGGTGGTGGTGGTATTAAACATGTTGAACAATTTTGTGAGCCCGAAAGAAAAGCCGGTAGATTTTTTACTAGTCAATGATCAAAGTTTAGATTTAAAACATTAAAACCAATGTTTTTTTCATTTGTTTCAGCGTTTGGCCAGCAGTTTAACGAAGAGAAAATTAAAGTGGATTAGTATTAGAGACTAGAACAAAAATAAATAAAAACTAAACAATAGCAGTGGAATGAACTTCTTTCGCTGTTTCTATTTCAAAAAAAGTGTTTTGTATCGGACGATATTTTTATTCGATTGACGTATAAAAAACAATATAGGTACAGCACATACGGAACAATATAAAATGGACTCAACTATTTGCAGCGACCTGTTTTCGTGTGTTTCAAAGTATTAAAAGTATTTCTTAGAACCTTAGCAGACTTATATATAAAAAAAAAGAAACTCGATTTACTATGTTGTTGTTTTTTGTTGGTTCTAGCCCACTTTTGAAATCTTGGTGAAAACACTGTTTGATTTTTCGTGCATTTATTGTTTTCTCAGATGTTAGTACAAGTTCTTTTTTAATTAACAAAGAAATTGTGTATCAATAACATGTGTTTTGTGTATGACATACAGTGTATGTTGAAAAGTGTTTGGGTGTTTGAGAGACGTTTTTTCTGTCCTGCCTAACCCTCCATTAAAATAATGTTTATTATTTGTGATAGTGCTAGTAATAAATTGGCATTTCAAAATAAATTATTTGAACAAGTAACAACCAATGGGAGGCAATAAATATTTAAATAAAGGGGGATTGATTAAAAAAAAAATATTTTTGTCAATAAATTAATATTTAAAAGGAAAGTAAATATATCTAAAAAAATACTGGCCCCTACTAATAAATTTTGTTAAATTTATTGATATTACCTACTGGAAACCATAATAGATTAAAATGATAATACATTTGGGAACCATCAAGTTGTTAAACATCCTGGGATTAAGCATTCCATTTTAAATAATTAAAGGTAGTTAAATACAATAACATTATCTAACTTTATTGTTAGTAATTGGTAAATTCTACAGACAATCAAAATATTCTGTAAGCTAGAGGTAAAAATAATCATAGCTCATATTTCTCTAAGTTTATCAGATGATTGTAAAACTACTATTTTGATTTTAAAAAAATGCTAACAACAAACTTGTACGTGCTATAAATCCATGAGTTTCACAAATTGAAGCAATAAATGTATTCTGTCGGAACTGTGTTACAACTGTTAACTTCTGAACGAGATAAAACGTGAACTACCAAACCCTGTGTCTTGCCTGACCTGATTATTTTAAGTAGCCGAGTAACCTGAACGAACCAAACTCTCCGTGTTCAAAATTATTGTTCTAAACATTACTTTTACAATACTAATACAATCATAAACAAAGTGTTTCCAAATCAAATATTTGTAATAATAGATAAACAAAGATTTGTTATATTTATTTAACCATTCTAAACAAACAAATTTGTAAACGTAGATGAAATGAAAGTTTTAATGTAATCTTAAAAATACACACAACCATGAGGCTGAGAATGCTTGGTATTGTTGACGCTTGCGCAGAAACTTTATTAAAAAACATTAAAAACGGCAAGGTGGATATTCAACACTGGATTAGGAAAACAGATACGGGTTATGAAAATAATCTAACATTATCTATTCATAAATTTATTCGTGGTCCTATCAAAGCTAGGCTAGAATATAAGCTAGGGTATGATTATTTTAAGAATTATAAGAGCTTGGCTCACAGCCGGTCACACAACAAAACAAAACTATCGTTAGATGTGGAACAATTGCATTTTCAGTTGGTTACTTATGCCCTATACACATATTTTATTTATTCATGCTTAGTTCCATACTGAAGTCACTACAAGTCGAGTAGTGCCGTGTGAATGAGCAAATATCATGGCTGCAAGTAATAAAACTAAATTTTATTGTAGCTATTTACAGATAATTCGTTGATTTAAGAATTAGAGCACTCGAATAATAGATATAAGTACTGTATTATAAAGTTATTGCAGTGTGAATTAAATTTATATTTCCAAAAATTTATAGATTTGTTTTGAATACCGGATTTAGTAAATGGATTTATTTTCATGTTTTATATGGGTTTATTCATAACGTTAGCACATAGGCCTATACCAAGCAGACTGGTCAGTAACTAGAGAATTAATTTACACATACATATTGATTTTTAATGAATTTTATTTCATATTAATTCCGAATATTACTAAAACACTGTTTAAATATGTACTAGTAAAATCGTTCGTCAAATTTTCGCAGAGGCCACTGTGCCAGTTATTACGTAATTGTTCCCATAGTGTTTTCAGCAAAGGTTTACCTAATAAACTACATACATACATACATATACATACATATATACACATACATACATACATACATACATACATACATACATACATATACACACATACCAACCAACGCCATCCCCTTAAGGGATAGGCAAGAAACTGTGCATATAACTCAAAAACCAATACTCTGTATTTAATCCATCCTCAATAACTTTCTTTACACTTCCCTATCCTTGCATACTTCCTTCGCTTCACCAACATTCATACACCCGAGTCATACATGCTCTTTTATTCTTTAAACTCTTAATGTTTACTCTTTTTCGCACCTTCGTTTACAAAATTCAGTCACGTCTTACATGGCCTAGCCCTTCCTTTTGATCCACACACTCTACCTTCATATATTTGCTTCGTTACTCGATCCACACTCATCCTCTCAACATGCCCAAACCAACTTAACACGATTTTTTCACATTGTCCTACACAGATCAACAAAATAATGCACAATGCACTTTCTTTCTCACTGCCATACATTTATCAATCAGTTGTTGCAATGCAAACATCTGCTTCATGCAACACTTACCTGGCATGAAACGACATTGCACACCCCAACTCTTTTACGCAGTTTTTTTTAAACACACCCTTTCAATTAAGACTTTCCTAAAAACTTTGCCTGGGATAATCAACAAACTAATTTCCTTGAGTGAGCGCTATCGACGTGGTCCTACTTATCAATATTATAATGACGCTTCTGTACTTATACCTTTTCCATGGACATGCCATCCACTGCTGTGGTCCAGAAAGACCGTTGCTAGGAAGCGTCGCTCTACGTTTGACCGAGTGTGACGTGTTGAAATTACAGCGCATGCGCACACCATAGTAGACATCTTCAGCTTCGACGGTTTCATCCAATTCATTCCGGGCTCTCTTTTCTCTCCATCAGATGATGTGTTATGCCCCTGTCAAACTTGATAGAGGTTCATTTAATAATAAATCTGAGGTTGAAAAATGTGTTCCACGCAACTTATTAGAAAAACATCCAAAAAACATTTGAGACAAAGTAAATTGTGCTATTTCAGACGATCACGGAATAGTTTAATTATTATAGCTACAATAGATCCGATTATATGGCAGTTTAAAAATATAAATAGTGTTCATTTTGAGCTTACTCTCTTTCTTTATTGAATCTTAGGCAAGTCGTTTGTTCTATATTCTAGTGCCAGATTTGTGTGAGTATTTAACTTCACACAGTAAAGTATTTGCAGGATATTAATGATCGGGTGTAAATTTTACTAATTATATCACATAATTTTTTATTAGTCTATATTTTTTAAGATTACTCCCGCATCAGCACTGCACGAATACATTTTCTCTCGATATTGGTTGAAACATTCAAGGCCAGTTAAAAACTAAACTTGCTCCATTTTTAAATAATGTATGAAAACTGTGCCATTCTAGACAACGTGTTGTAAGTTTTTGAGAAGTTTCTGTGATGTCATTTCCATTCTAAACTTCTTGTTAGTTGGTCCTTAAGAATACGTTTATGACATTTGATCGTTTGAAATGGGTTTTTAAGAAATGAACATATTTCACGTTCGCACAATGTAGCGCCCACAGACATGTACAGTAACATACAGCTAGCTATACATTATATCACGGATCAAGCAAAGACCTAAAGAAAGTTTGAAATGCATCCCATCTAGAATTATAAATTTTCATCTATTTTTTGGAATCTTTTTTAGTAGTACAAAATAATCAGAAAGGTCAGTCAAGTTAGGAAAATTAAATTATTGTACCAACCGTAGGAATAGGATACCAGGAAATTCCAACAAATACTCGCGAAATCTCCCTTTTGATGGCAAGATAATTATTTAAATAAGGAACATATTACATTAACTAACGTAAAAAAAACTATTAGTGTTGATGTATACTTGTTTAAAACAATACTTTGTAATTAAAACGTTCTTAAGGTGGGGTGCTAGTGAGCGTGAACCTAGGCCAGTATTTTTGAAGTTTTTATAGCATAAATATTTTTTGACCAAAATAAATCCAATATTTATTTTATAGAAACATAGAATATAGTTTTTAGCACATGCTAATCTCAACAGTTGTTTTTGAATATCTGTCAAGGGTGTTCTGAAATGTTGTGACATTTTCTCTTTATTTAAAAATTTTGTCACCAAATTCCGCTATGCTCATGACAGATATTTAAGAACTGTTGAGATTATCATGTGCAAGAAACTAAACTCTATGATTCTATATAAAAAAAATTATTTTATCCAAAATATATTTATGCTATAAAACTGCAAAATAAATGCACTAACCTCGCGCTCACTATTACCCCACCTTAAGACGCACTATACAATCTCTAGTTAAAGTGATGGTTATTGTTTATTCTGTTGGTGAACCATATAAATGTTCTACATTAGCAAGCTCTCACTCTGATTTATAATTACAAGGGATAGAGCGAGTTTTTACATCAACCTCGCGTTCATTTTTAAGGAAAATGTGACGACTAATTTATACTTAAACTCTCCTATTCAATAATGGATTCATAAATCGACAGTTACAGTAATTATTGCATTCTTCTTCAATAAAATCGCTATAATGGTTTATTGTTAACTAACAAAGGAAAATAACTTCGGTGGCTGAATGGTATAAGGCGTCATCCTCGTAAAGCCCTAGTTCAATAGCGTACTGGTACAAATGCGTATAAACCAAACGGGTTGTAAGGGGTGGTGCTAAAAATTGAAATAACGAAAAACCATTTAAATATTTTTTTAATAATGTTAAACACTATGTATTTACTTCACCACATCGTGTAATTTGTTTGTCGGTGTGAATTATGGTCAAATGTAATTAGAGGGTCAAACATTAATTAACAATAAGCCATCTCTTTTAATTAAGAAAGTTAGAAGAATAATGTGGCTGGTTCATTACAGTTGAACTTAGATTCTCAAATTAATATATTCACAACAGAGCAATTATTATTAGTTTATCTAGAGATTGTATAGTTGTTAGAAGAATAATATACATTTCAAAAAGTTAGGGGTTAATGGATACAATAAAATAATTGTCTCTAAATTAAAGGCAATTTGTAAAACCTGGACAGTTAAGACTACCACCTGAATGCAGCCATCTTGAAATTGAATTGTTGATATAAATATACCAGATAAACGAAGTGTTTTTTTTTCTTCAGAGGATCCTCCGTAGGAAGTATATGAACGTTTTAAAATGTGTTTGACATAAACAAGAGTGCGTGTTGTGCAACTAGAATGATTAAAATATCGCACAATATTTTATGTGGAATTCAATTTACCGTGTTTTTTTTGCCTTATCGCCAATTTTAAATTTCTTTGTGAGTGTTCCAAAATTTTGCTAACAGGGTACTTTTATATGGATAAGGCAAAAAAATATATATTTCTCGCCATAGTATAAAGTTTTTCTTTCTCAATATATTGTTCTATAATTCACTCATAGAGAAGGAAATTAATGTATTATTATTTTTCTGGCCAAGCCGACAAGTTAAAAAAACCTTACCTTAAATCTGTAGCTCATGTTTCAATAATTTATTTTTGTAGCTGTAAAACTACAAAATTTAAATTAAACTACTGAGTATTCAAAATATATTTTTAAAATAAAAACCAGTGTAGAAGAATTGAATAAATGAATCATTAAAAGGAATACATAAAATATATGTTTAGAAAGTAAAAACTTATTATGGCGTTATCTAAAATGCTCCACAATATAATTTACTTTTATGATACAAATCTCCATCACAATTGTTTCTAGTGTGTGTTTTTATTTATATGTTTTAATATTCATATTGTTATGAAAGGTACTTTAAAATATAGAGCACATGTTATCGGTAAAAATAATGTGCATTTAAAAAGCCAGTGTATCAATCGTTTTCTTGACAACAGTCACAAATCTGGTTTTAGTGAGATAGTTTTAAGGTAAAATAGATGTTAAACAGTGTTTCCTGTGTAAACATGTAAATCAAGTAAATACAATAATTTAAACAAAATGTATTTATATAAATAATATCGTAATCGATTTTTATTATTGTTATCAAAAAGTTCTCTTTTTTTTTTTTGTGAAATGAAACGAAAATAATATACAAAATGCTAAAGATGTGAGTGAAATTTTATTAATTGTGTGTAAGTGATAAATAATGTAAAATATTAGCTGTAATAGCTTGTTGTATATTTGACATAAACCAAGAAATCTGTGGTTCTTCTTTATTTTCCCTTTTATGTAAAATATTAAAAGTAACACTTTGAACAACTCCGAGACGCTTTGTATTTATTATGTTTTCTAACATTAAAACTCCTCAATATTACCAATAGCTAAGATGTTTGTTGATATAAACAACAAGTTACGTAAGAAAACCTAAGAAAAATTAATCAAAAATATAGCGATGAAGGTTTATATTAAAATATATTTTAACAGTTTGAAATGCACAAATTTAGCACGTGCGAGGCTTCTTAATTTTGAATACGAATTTGAACCTTTTTAAGATTCTTACTAGGTTCAAAATTCTATCCTAATATTAAAATATTCGTATAGCATTCGAAATTTCAAATATAAATAGATCCCAGATTCTGATTCGATGGGATATAATTCAAAATTTGAATCTAAAATTGAAAATTAAAAATTATTTACATTATTAAATAATTTATCCATTATTGGACTTTACTATATAAACCTGTGAATCTCATTATATATTTAAAATTTTGTCATTATTTGGACATGGTTTTAATGACCTTTTTGTTTAAAACTGGACACAAGTCTACATTCAAATTGTTTTTGACATTTCATCATAAGCAAAGCAAAGATTCGGATTCGATTCGAAATTAAAAATGTTGGACTCGCACATACTTAGCAAAAATGTGTTATTTTTGTTATTATAATTAATAACATTATTAACTGTTATTTAAATAAATATATTCTTTTAATGAAACCTACATTACATTAACTCCTTTTTTTCACCATTCTTTTTGGTGGATACTCCATATTATTCGAATATTTTTAACAGCTCTATTTTGTCAATCCATTATTTGAATTAAAAGTATCGTTTTTTAATCGTATGGGACATATGAATGGGAAGAACATGACATCAAGATTCCGTCGCCTGTATGTGTAGACTAATCGCCACCCTGGTGGCAAAGGGCGTGGCCCAGGGTACAAATATGGAGGTTGTCCACACGTCCTAACCACAATGAGGTGATGGGATGATAGTTATTATAAAGTGGAGCCAGGGTGAGTTTTAACCTAACTTAAGCCTAATTAACCAAACACTGGTGACCGTTTGGATTATTTCCCTTAAGAGAAAAATACCCAGGGTACCAGACATTAATTGAACCCGGGACCACCAGGCTCGTAGCCAGATGCACTGAACACTTTAGCACAAGGTCAATAAAGTATTGGTGAACTGAATTGAATGTGGCCTAAAATATGTATTGTTGTAAAGCAGTAGCTAGTTTGCAGATTAGCCATTACAGTCATTTGATAATCAAGTTTTCAGGAGCTCTCTTTCAAAATGGCGACCGCGACTGAACAAAAGCAAAACTAGTGATATAGCTCCCCCCAAAGCTTGCTATGGTAGAAAGAGTAACCCCTTCAATGAATGTAGAATAGCTTTTCCCATGACCACTCTGGTGACAGACAGTCAGAAGCTAACTCACACGGATTCTTCCTTTTGTTGATTTCCCCTTGACCTTTTTTTTTTCCATGTCCTAATCTTGAACCATCTTTATGCAACTTCTTCGCTCTCATTGGACAATACACTGAAAGAAAAATGAATAAGACGTTACTGTCAACATAGGATATGCATTAGTAGTCTAATAAGAATAAAATATATTAAGAGTATATAAAGGAAATTATTGTCAAACAAATTCTTAAAAAAGAATAGCTGCTTTGGGAGGATGGTAATACAAGAAGGCTTATCTCCAAGCTGTAAGTCTTTTTAGTAAAACAGAGGTAAGGAAAGGTAATTTTCAAAGGTGTGTGATGTTTATTAAAGGCCTTTACTTGTTATATAAGTTCTGTTTATGATATATTTTGATATAAGTGTCATGGTTGGTAATTTTAACCTCCTAAGGGACACTTTTGTTTTCTTCCAAATTACTAGATTTTCAGAATATACTTAGTTAACTTTCTTACATAATTTAATTAAAGTTTTATTTTTACAAGACATTCAATATAAACAAGTGCAATGCACATATAAATACGCAGAATGTATTAGGAATTCTATATTAATAAACTGAGGAGTCTGTGTGTCTGTCTGTCATGAGCATTGTGTGATATCTACCACAAGCAGAGGGATGAAATGCAATAATTATTAACCCCTGTATACGAGCATGTGCACCTTGAAGCTGGAATTTTAAAACTATAATTAGAATTGTCTCAATTATTGTTTAATAATAGAAAAAATGAAGAAATATCAATGCCGCGAAAAAGCTTAACTAGGCCTACTACATTTAATATAGTTCTGCGATGCGGGCTACCATTTTTACCCTTTTAGACCCTTAACCTTCTTAAAAATGATTAAAAAAGTAGATATAATCAAAAAGGGCAATAAGAATAAATGGGTAAAAATTGCAAAAAATGTCCAAAAAGGATAAAAATGGCACAATTGAGTAAAAATTATTTTAAAAAATTATAAAAATGATATAAAGTGCAAAAAGTGAACTTTTAAAAATAAAAAGGGTTTTAAAGGAATAACATAAATAAAAATAATAAAAAGATTAAAACTACACAAAAGGGCACAAAAGGGTAAAATGTTTAACGGGGTGAAAAGAGTAATTGGGGTAAAAAGAGTAAATAGGGGAAAAAGGGGAAAAAAATTGAAAAGGGTAAATAGGTCAATAAAGAAATAAAGGGCGAAAAGGTCCAAATTGGGTAAAATTATTAAAAAAGGTAAACGGAGTAAGAAGAGTTAAATCGGGTCAATATGTTAAACAGGATGAATACGGTAAAAATAATTTTAAAATACTTTTGATTGGATCTAACTACAACCAATTATTTATGCTGTGACACTCTTCATTCCTTTTCCACTAGCACCAACGGGCAGGAGTTCAAAGTATTGTGTATAGAGTAGTTTTAACTTAATCTTCAAAAGAAATGTCAGTATTTAAACATGTTCAGATTGTATCTCTATTTTTACATAGTGTTTTTTGTCAACCCACTTTCGCGTTTTGTATCACAATCAAAACTAATAAAGGATTAATATCCAACCATAATTTAATATTTGGTTACTTTTCCCTGTGGTTTATATTATATACTAAAAATAACAAAGGTACTTTATATATAGATTTCCCGCACGAAGAACGGGTAGGTACCAGATAATATTTTGATGATTGTAAACTTCACAAAAAATGCCATAAAAACTTGACTTTAAAGTTTTAGTGATGAAGATTGTTTTCTATACTAGATTTATCAGTATTTTCCTGTAGGGAGGATGAAAAAACACCAGCCAGTGAATTAAGACCAGATTTCACACAATCAAAATGCCTTCCTCACGGATCAAGCGTGGTGAGCCAAGACCATCTCTTAGTAAACTATACTGTAAAGGTGAGTATTCACTTGAGCATTTTACTTAGAACGAACAGAACAAGCTGAACACATCGAACGAGCTCAAACAAATGATACGTTCGAATACTCCGAGCATTCGGACACCGTTTGCTGGTGCTTGACTTTTTCCCGCCAATTTTGCCACGAACAGGACAAGAACTAGAGCTTAGTCTCAAAATGGAGTTGATAGTGGCAGCGGGTTCTTTCTTTGTGCTCACTATTATTGTATCTACAATCCACATTCAGTTTTAAAAAAAAACAAAAAAAGTGTTTACTTACCTCTGCCAGTACCAACATTTTTCTTCCCCTTGGCCTTTTCACGCCAGAAGCTAGCGAGCATGCTATCTATTTTCTTCTTAACTTCTTTAGCAGAACATCCAGATTCGTGATATTTTCCCACGCATCGTGTTTTTTTAAAATTGTATTGTTATAAAGTCCATGTTGAGGGTTCCACAGCACCGGGTTTTCTTCATAGATATCTACTAGCCTCAAACTCGCCTCGGTGGCGTAGCTGGCTAACGCGCCAGTCGTGTTGAGCTAGACTGCCGAGGACGGGAAGATCGACGTTCGAATCTCGGTTGGGTGAACTGGGGTGGTTTTTCCTAAATGGTTTCCCACTCTCCCTCCACGCGAATTCGGGTTCACTTCCTCTACATTCAACCTTCCCAATTCCTAATCCATTGGTGTAATTAGTACTTAAGCGTNTCCCAATTCCTAATCCATTAGTGTAATTAGTACTTAAGCGTATAAACCGAACGGGTAGTAAGACGCGGTGCTAAATAAAATACTAGCCTCAAACATTCTTCTGCGGCCCACTCCATCGCAGCAAACATTCCAAACAGTCCGAACAAGTGCGAAAACACGTATCCACTGAGCACAGGCGAACAACTGACTTTCTTTGAGCATTCCCAAAAAACTGACAGCTGTTCGGTGCGTGTTCTCGGACAGGTATTCCCTTGAGAATTTTACCCCGAACGAACAGAACGAACCAAACGCACACGAACGAATGCTCAAGTGAATACGCACCTAAAGACGGCCATGGATTAGCAACAGGGGCAGCTCAAGGGGACGCCAAACAGAGATAGATCTAGCCTAACATAGCCTGGGTGTGATATGAAAATAATCCCCAAACCTAACATAGCCTAGGTGTAATAGTGGAGTTACAATCGTTCACTTTTTGATACTAACACGAAATTTTACATATTAGTATAATTTTTGGGGGTAGTAAATTAGAATTTAGTGCCATTCTCAAAAGGTTATTTTATATTTGCCATCTTGAAAAAATGGCACCCTAAAACGGTTTGTTTTTGCAATTATAATTTGAACCGTTTATATTGTCAAAGTCTTTGTTTAATTTATAGTAAAAAAACGGAAGATAGCATTGTATACAAAATAATGTTAGGTTTGGGAATTATTTTCATATTTTTCCAGAATCCAATCACCATGGGGAATGTGGTAGCTGACAGCTAGCAGAAGATTTGAAGAACGGAAAAAGAAAAGAATAGTTAAATATTAATTATTTTCGTTAACGTTTTGACTGCAAAAAGTGACAACAAATTAATATATGGTTTTGCAGATCATTTGGGTTTTTTTCGAATGGATACATGAGAGTAGATCTGGTAGCTTTTACTAGCTGTCAGGTATAACCAC